>QZLH01001225.1:10844-21111 GCA_003833135.1 Oehlia diaphana
AGTTAAAACTGGAAAAAATACTGTTTATCAGTATAAAATATACGGTTTATCCTGGAAAAGTATACTGTTCGCAATATAAAATATAGAACAATATACTGTTTATTAGTATAAAACATACAGTTTTTCTACTGTTTATAAGTATAAAACATACGGGTGAAACTGGAAAAATATACTGTATGCAAACCGTATATATGATACGGTGTGCAGAATACCGAATATATACAGTATGTGAAAATACTGTAATTATACAGTAATAATACTATAAATATACTGTTCGCAAAATACGAAAATACAGTATACTAACTGTATATATATTTTTTATAGGGTTGAAGATGAGTAAGTTTGCACATGATTCAAAAGTTCATTAAGCGTTGTTTCGTGATTTTTCAGACCTAACCTTGTTTTTTGTGTAGGTCGCTGCTTCTGTTCTTCAAACCGTCTAGACCCGGAAGAAAACTTTTATATTAAACCTAAAGAACTTGTTGAGAATTTGGGTAGTCACATCGTTGAGGGCAAGTTCTGTTTCTGTTTGTTTCATGAATATTGACAAAGTGGCAAAATGACCGCTGCTTGGGAACTGAAACGTTGGATTGAAACTAATAGCGAACATCCAGTTTGTTATTAAACTTTAACAGCGGAATTATAACTAATGAAGGTCTTTCTGAGTTCTGGCGGTCCGCATGCGTCAAAGTGAAGTTTGCTATACCTGCTTATGTAGATGAAGCGTCTTTCTCTACTGAATTGAAAAATGAAAAAATAGGAGCAAGTGCTTTTGAAGATAAAGACAGAACGTCATTGAGAGATATAATCTTGATTATAGATAAAGACTCAAGACTAATTAATGATAATGACAAAACTTCATGGCCAATTATTAAAGATTTTATAGCTTCTTTGCGGTTCTTAGAGACCAAAGAGGAGATATTTCCATTGTACATTCTGTAGTGTCTGCTGCTATTATTTTGAGCAAAAAACCATGTCTGGAACTATCAAAGCAACTCTCGATGACTGGGAGAAGCATGTTCCAATTCTGTTACCTCAATATATAAAGGAACTAGCAACATATTGATCCATTGTTATTGGTCTTGAAGCTCTCAGTGAGAACAAAAGGGAAATCCTTGGGGAGGTCCTTCGCTATGGAGATAAGGAATTTTCAATGGTGAAGTCCAGTTACTTTTGTTGTCAGATTTTGTAGATGTATTATATTATATTATTCACGTTTTTTTTCCACTTAGGACGAAGATGATGTGAAATTCCTTCTTACAGAAGGAATGGTTATTGTAATTCACACAATGGAGATGGAACGGGTCTTATTGGGTGTGCTGCACCTATTCTTCTACCATTATGCTTTCAAGCAAGGTCAAAGAGCGCGATGAAGGAAGTTGACGTCGTCAGCGTCTGAATATTCTCGTTTGTAATAAAACCTTACCTGTTTATGACTTTGAACTCTCTGTTGCAGCAAGCGGGACAGTGTTTGATAATCACCTTGAACGTTCCGATTATTATTCTTCCATCCATAAGTGCGATAAAATGTATACAATTGATATCAACCCTAGCGAAAAGCATGCTAACTACTTTGGAAAATAAAATTACGAAAATGTCTGGGAGACAGTAGTGCGATAAGGAAGAAGTATCAATTACCGGGTTAAAGTGGCAAATGATGTGAGACTAAGCTTAAAAAAGAATATATTATAGAAGGTATGTACTTTATTGTTACATTGCTAACAGAAATATGAACGCATTTATGAAAATAGATAATAATAATAAATAATAGAAATACAAGTCATAATTGTTAAAATATACAAACAATTATAATTAAATTATTAAACAATAATATGTAATTATTAACAAAGATTTGGTTTATGCATTAAATTTCTTTATAGATATTACACTAATAATATATTACAATAATAAATTACGAGATGCGAAAAATACAAAGGATCGGTGTGATACATGGACGTCTACGCTAATATACATGTGACAAACAAATTGGTATATTTTTTTAACCAGTTTATTAATAATTAATATTAACAATGAATTGATTAAAAATAGCCTGTCGCTTCTTTCTCTTTGTTGATATTTAACATCGCCTAAGTATTAAAAGTATTAGTTGGTTGGATTAGTTTATAAAATATATTTAAATTTATTCCGTATTGAAACTAAAATGATATATCTAAGAAAGAAAATGATTTAAATGATTAAAATAAAAAAGATCCCAAAAAAATTCGCAGAAGGCTTTTGATGATAATGAGCTGGGGCAATCTTTCTGAAAAATGCATTATAATCAGATCGGCATGAGAAGAGAACTAAGACAAGTTTACTGAACATCCTGCCATTATACTGTATGATCGCCAAAAAGGTATTTTGCGCCGTGGTTGTGACGAATTCCCGGATAAGATTCGTGAGTACCCGGTAGATGTTATCGCAACTCCATATGGTTTAGGTGTGAATAGTTACTGTCAAGTTTTATCAATAGAATGTTATGTTAGGGTCAAGTATAAACATAATTTGTTTGGGTTTAAATTTAATAAAATTGTCACGTTACTGACACGCACGTGATTTATAAGAGACCAATCAGCAGTAAAATATAATTAGAATTTTTTTTTAAAAAAAAAATTTAATATTGATATAAAAATATTTATTGTGATGATCTTTTATGGCTAAATTTTTTTAAAAAGTTATAGAGAAGCAATTAACAAATTCTTTAAGTCGGAAGTTTTTCAGATATTCTATTTTTTAATGTAATAATACCAACAAATCGCAGTTCATTTTTTTTTTCATTATAAATGGCAATCATAGGTTATAAAATTAATTTTTTAATATTAATATTTTTAACGTTTTTGACGTCATTATGGTATACTTTTTATATACTAATTTTTAAACTATCATCATGATCTCTGAACTGAACGCAATAATTATTTTTAAAATAATTCATCAAAATAACAATTTTCATGAATGAATTAAAATATTAAAAAATTTTTGAAAAAAAAAAAGATTGAATAATCATGATATATAAAATTTTGAATTTTGCAAAATGATATTTGAAAAGCAATTGAAAGTTTGGGAAAATCCAATCCAAACCATTTTAATTAATTTGGTTAATTTTATAGATTGAATATTTTTCCAATTGTTTGATTTTCAATTCCAATAAAACTTGTTGAACGTTTATTCAAAAATATGCTGATCGCCTTAGAATTTTTGAATACGTTGATATTTCTTATTTTTATTTCGCCCTGTTTGTTATAAACTTATAAACAATGAAGGACACAAGATATTTTTATGCCAATGAATAAAATAAATGATTCCTAATAGTTTATAGTACTAATTAATTTCATGTAATATTCCATACGTTAAAAATAATTTTGCTTTTTAAAAAAAAATAAATCATTAATAATTGGAAGTAGAAATAAGTCCAATAATCTAATTAAATTTGGAAATGAACCATTATTAGTCCATTTTAGTCAAAAATCTATCATTAACTATTTGAAGCTATTATCACTATATTTATTATCACTACTATTTTTTTTATAACCAATAGACGTTTTATACGCTATTTTTTACTAATATTGTTTATAAATTACAAATTGTTGATAAACTATTTTACGAGTCATTCCTATTTGATATGAGAGTGTCCCTAATTTAATTATCTATTTTCTAATTATCTATTTTTTTTCTAATTATCTATTTTTCGTATTATCTCTTTCGAAAGACTATTAATAATCAATCTTGACGAAGACGAATTTTATTAAAAATAAAAAAAAGAAAAATTAAAAAATATCGAGTTAACGATTTAAAATATTCGCTTTATATTTTTTTGTTTGTCTTAGGGTTAGGTGATTGTGTGACTGTGTAAAAAATATTATCGTTCAAACGACTTTTGCGATGAATATTGATCTACGGTACATCGATATTGTAATACAATAAAGTACATGCATATATAAAATTTTTAAGTTGATATTATATTTACTGGTAATCCATTATTAATCAGTTTAATATAATTAAAGTAAACGTATATTACATAAGATCGATTTTTCGGTTCGTACGAATTACGTCACTAGACTTTTAAAAAATACAGTATAAAATTTAAATTTTTGACGTGCTCTAATATTGATCTAATACTGACCTAATATCAATAATATCAATAGTATTCTCAAATTTTTATCATAAAGTTCAATCAAAATGTCAATTTTTTCTTGAAAATATAATTAAAAATTTGCTATTGGTACACTTTGAACAGTGATCATATGAAACGTAAATACTGCGGCTTACAATAAAAATATCAGATATGATCATCATCAAAATACAATATGAACGCCACACCATTAATATTGACTAAGCTTATTCGGCTTATCCCTTTTTTTATTGTAAATTTATTAAAATAATATAAATAAGGTTAATGCTTTACGCCATTAACTTTTCTTAATTAGTTTTTCTATAAAAACAATATTTGCTTAAATAAAGTAAAACTATTTTTCTTATTTACTTAAAATGTTTATTAAATTATCGTTATTGTCCGTTTATATATATATTATCTTAATTTATATTATGTATATTTTGTATTACATAGATTCCAAAAGGTTCATATTTTTATGATAAACATGAACCTCATTATTATTATCGTTATTACAATTTCGATTTCGTAGTTTTGATGTAAAATCTATATATCTTTTGTTTAATATTTCAATAGATGAAAATTCACTTCGACCAAGTTCACAAGAATTAAAATCTGTCGCATATTTTAATATTGCTTCAATAATTTTCGATGTAAAACAATCCAAAGTTATCTTACGTAAATTTCTATTGGCTGTTTTAATAATTCCAATTAAAAATTTATCTAATAAATAAAATTTTTTATAATTAAACGTAAATCTTCTTAATAAAGGGAATGATGTTGATAATGATAATAATTCCTTATTATCTAATCCAGTACAATGATTTAATCCTAAAATTTCTAATTTATTACATGATTTTAATGTTACTAATGCCTTATTACTTATAATATTAAAATTACAATTTTTAATTGAAAGATATTCGAGTGATTCTTTATGATTTTCAAGTGATTCTAATATAGGTACGAATATATCATCCTCAGAAAATTCGATAATTAAAACGACCAACTTCTTTTGTTCCCTAATTAAAGAAGCCAATGAATGAGATGAATCCATAGTTTCACAATTAATTTTAATTAATGTGATATTTTTACAAATTTTTAATAAACCGATTTGAAATTTTGTAAAATTTAATTTACTAGTAATATGAATACCATATAATTCTTTTAAATTTTTATTCGCTCCAGGTAAATAAGGTATATTATTAATCTCTTCTTCTATAATATCAAGTTCTTTCGTTTGACTTCCATAATGAAATCTTCTTATAGTTTTAATAGATTCACTTTTATTTATTATATTTAATAATAATTGTTGAAATATTAATCGAATATTTTTTATATTTAAATCATAATTATTATCAACTTTTATATCAAAATTTTCATTTTCATATTCTAATAATAAATAATCTTTTATTCCTTTATAAATATAATCATAAGGAATATTACGAATAAAATATGCATAATCAAATATTGTACCGGATTTTGATGTTGTTAAATCTATACCATTATCAATTAATAATTTTCTTGAATCATTATTTAAAGTTGATAAAAGTGTACGAATAATTTTATAATGATTAAAACGATGTCCTTTTACGAATGGATTCTCCCATAATATTGAAATGATAATATTACACCATTCTCTATTAACCATTAAAGCAGGATATCCATCTTTGGTATAATCTTTTAAAAGTTCTCTAAAGATTTGATATTTTATTTCTGTTAATAATTTATTCATATTTAAGATATTTTGAATATTTTAATGAGAAGATTTAATATTCGGATTTTTTTTATTTTTTTTTCGAATTTTTTTTTTGCGCCGCCAATGTGGGCTTGTGAGCCTTGTAGACTTCTTATATATTCTTTTTCTGTGGCTAATGTCGTGCAATGTTGTTATTTTATATGGATTTTTCTGTGGCTAATATCTTAATGCAGTGTAATGTTATTATTTTATATATGGCTTTTTCTGTGGCTGTGGCTGATGATTAAATGTAGTACAACGGAATATAAGTATATTACTTATTTATTTTAATGTCCGAAAAAAAAATTTAAACATTTCTATAGAGAATAATTTCGGATATTTCGTTCAATAAAAAATTATTTTCATATTTTTTGGGAATATTTTCGGTTAATAAATATTTTGAAATTTTTTCAAAATTAGGTTCATTTCATATTAACTACCAATTTAGGGGTAAAAAACAAATACCCATTTTGTTTAATTAAAATAGTCCCATTCATTATACTTTTACCCCGTTAATAATATAATAATATTCTTTTCTTTTCTTTTGTATTATAATTAACAATTAAAAATTTTTAAGACATTCTGTCTATAAAAATATTATTTTTTTTCATTTGCCAATATTAAAAATTATACGAATAAAGGAAACAAAATATGACGATATTCAATAAATTTATTGTTCATCCCAACATATGATATTGTAGATCAATATGTTCATCAGTCTACGCTTTATTTGAATACTTTTTTATTAATAAAAAAAATGACACGTTAAAAAAAACGGATTTACTATTTACCTTCATATAAGAATTAAAATTATATAACTGCTAAGAAAAATGGGGTGATACTTCTTGTACGGACTTTTTTATATAACACGCAATTTATTTCATTCCGACCACGGGATACGGGATACGGGATGTTTGTTTACTTGAAGATCTCGGATTATCTGTAGCACCTTTTATTAAATGCTTTGTATATTTTGTATGAGGATTATTAAAAAGGTATGAATCGGGAAAGTTTTAATCGGAATTCGGAATTATGACCAATTTATATAATGTAATTTAATGTATTTTTTTTTTTATTTAAAAAAAATAAAATCTTTGTAATAATCATTTTCATAATAAAATTTTTACGGAGTATTCAACCTCATAAATTACGTAATTAAATTATTTTTTATGTATAATAGAATGGTTAAATTCTACAAAATTAGTATACAAATGAATACAAAATTTTTGATTATTAAAATTATAAGAATACTCTGGGTGTTTCTAACGTAATACATTGCTAAATTTTTACATGATCTAGAAAAATGTAACCGAAAGATCGCCCGTCTCAACCTGCATGCACAACATTTTCTGTAACTATAACGTGGACGCCACACGTGCATTTTTAGTTAATAACTAAACTTTTTTTTTCATTTTAAGATTTTTTTTTTTTTTTTTTTGTTCATTGATAAAAAAATAATGAACAAAATTTGCGTACTGAAAAGAAGCATATGAATTATTATTGAATATACTGGAATTATTGTAATTATTCTATATATGGTAATGAAAAAAAAAATTTAATGCCGTTTGTACTTTGCAGTGTACGAGAAATTAGTTATATTGTTGAAAAAAGAAAAAAAAAAAAGTTGATTGAGATAATCTTTTAAAGGGTAAATAAAGATGGAGGACGAGTGTTTTTTTTTAAAAAAAAAGAAAATATTTTTAATATTATTAAATTTTTTTTCTAGGTTAAATTAATATCGTCATGATTTTAATGATAATGTAAATACGACTTCATGAAATAACGAAAATTTTATTCAAGTAAATATCAAAATATATTTATTTTTTTTCTAAATTATGTTTTCTTAAAAAGGGAAAGAAATATTAAAAAGATTTTTATTTTGTTGTAGGTAATTATTATTTATTGGTACTATAATACGCAAGATGGGAGTGCGTAAATATTTAAACCGTCGAAGTGCAATGACAGATGTGTGGTACGTTACCTTCATTGAATTGACGAGATAAATATAGATTAGAATACTAAATTATCAAGTGTAATAGAATGTTTTACATGATCACGACTGAGATTTACGTTCTAGAAACATATTTAATAACATCAAGGTTTAATTAAATTAGTTGATTCGAATAAAGTAAGCGTATTTAAGATTCTTTAAGTTCTTTTTCTTTGTACTATCAAACTCTTCTGAATTAACATAACTTCATCAGCTTTCATCAACTTCATCAACTTCAACAGCTTTCGTCAGCTTCATCAGCTTCATCAATTCCTATTTTTTCAATATTCAACTTCATCAGATGGAATAAAAATATCCATCTTGAAAATATATTCTTATGAAGGAAAGTGTGATGTTTATAGCGTTGGCGAGTTATTTTGAATATCTTTGAGGGTTATGGCGAAGCATTTAGAGAATGCTCCGGAAGAGTACCATAAATCTTTACACGAGTGAGTAAAAAAAAATTTTTATTGATTATAATATACGGAAATTAATTTTTTTTATTAATTTAGGAAGATGATGCGGATAATATTAATTTTCATGAGAATGATTTTATCGTAAATTCGAAATTTTTCAATGAGAATGACTTATCACAAATTTTACATCACAAACTTTACCACAAATATCATCGGCAGAAAGTTCTCGTGAAACCATTATTTTGCGAAAATTTGCAAGCGCTAGCAATTCTCCTAATAACAAATCGACATCAGAAATCTGGATCAAGTGTAAATATGATGTTATCACAAGTAATCTTTAAAGGATTGAACGCTACTTATTCACGAGATTTTCTTCATTCTTTACTTTTATGATGATGCAATATCAAAATATCTAGTGTTTCATTATCTAGTGATGATAGTTATAGTATTAGTAATTATGAATTTGAATCATTGATATCAAATTGTAGAAAACTGTGATTATCATGACACGGAAAGTTTATGGACGTGTAAGTAATAATTATATATCAACTCCAAGCTACATATTTTTCACTTTTTCGATAGTTGATGTAACATTAAATTCTATCACTTAATATTTATATTTAGGGATTTTTATTAGTTTGAATTTGGTACTATTGCAGTATTAATAAATCATTAAGTGTTATGAAAAGACAAATTGATCAACAATTTCTTTGCAATTTGTTATGAAATAGTATTGAAATTAAAGAATATGTTCAAATTATTTATAATTGGTACAGTACAACATTATCGCTTCTAATGGTTGTTCTAAACCCAAACATAAGATGCTGATGTTTCATCAGATAATAATGCTTACTATGCAAAAACATGTGTATGATTTCACCAACAAATAAGCAAAGAGCCATGTGGTATTTCTTCTTCCTTGAGGTATTATCAGTTACAATAACGTCATGGTAGTACTGATATAATCTTACTGATTTGATTCCATCCAGAAAATATTAAATAACCTCCTTGATGGCTTTTTAGCAATAAACATTCCAGGATCCTCTTTTTTCTGGTTTTCAAGTTTCTTCAATAACCAGAATGCATCATTGAATGTCTGGATCATTAGCTTCACAATGAGAATTATCCTGTTTAAGGAACTGAACCGCGTTTATTACATATCTTTCTAAAAACATTTGCTGTGGAAATTCAGCAATTAAGAGATTCCGAATCATGAAGCTGCCCATTTCAAGTGAATTATTAACATAAAACTTTATTCGACTCATTACTTTCTCAGATAAACTACGATATGATGGCGCAAATACTGCTGTAGCAACGTTAAGATTATAATTTTTATGCTGTGGTTCAAAGTAGTTACCCTGGGATTTGATTCAGTTTTAGCCAACAAATATTTATATAACATGTACACTCAACACGAGATGATGTGGTAGTACGTGTTATATCTGGATTGTTGCCTTCACGTGATTTTGGCTTACCAGCGTGATGACATTCAAATACCTTCTTGCTAACATCTCTATCAACTCGATAATAAGTATTTTGCAACCTCCAGGAAAAGCCTTTTATTTTTGCGTATGTAGGTAATACTTGGTCTATTTTCAATTCATAATCAACCGTCAACTCAAGTGCTTGTTCTTTTAGATTGTCACTAATCTGAAGTCTTGAAGGACTCTTAAACGGCTTTTTTTCTCGAGATTACAGATTTTGACACGGTGTTTTCCTTATTTAAATCAACGTTGTCCATTTTTGTTTTAAAGGGTATACATATAAACTGTACTGTACGATCAGCTAAACTGTACTGTATTGTACGATTTTTTTTTCGTACAGTACAGTTCTTTTTCACGTGATTTTGTCACGCGTACATTTAATCTGTTTGTTTATCTTTTTTTCATCCACTTTCGACATTTCGTGTACTATTTTTTTTCTTTTGTTCTCTTATTTTTTGAAATCATTTTTTTTTTAAGACTTGGAATGACTTTCTTAGAAAAGTCTAGCGCACAGTTCAAGGTAATTTTTATTGT
>QZLH01001225.1:25719-37872 GCA_003833135.1 Oehlia diaphana
TATTTTTTAAATCAATTCCTTTTAATAAATAGAGTTTAATTCTTTTTATAAAATTAAAATTCAATCATAGAATCAAATTTTATTTAAATTTTTTTAAGTTCCTATTATAGAGGTTCTGCACTGTAATTAAAAAATTCTACTTATACGAATATTTATATTATTTTTATTTAAAGCATTTAGCTATTCGCCATAATTATCTTGATGATACAATTTGTTGATTTCAAAAATTTCATTATCAAAATGGAAAATATTGGGTCTTTTGATGAAATAGCATCATTGTTCCATTAATTTTTTATTCTAAAGGAGTTTCTAGTACTACTTTGGTCTTGTTCCATTTATTATTTTTAATGCAAGATCGTAATCATGATCAGAATTAACAAAGGTGGTTGTCCAGATGATATTTCCCACATAAGCATACCTATACTATAAATATTGGATTAAAAAGGTAGTTTCCTCTCCAAGGAAGGACTTCTGGTGCTATATATGGAAGATTTCCATTGTTAGACATCAGCTAGTCCACAAAATTCAAGATCACTAATATTAAATATTTGACTGTTTTCGTCAAATAATATATTTTCAGATAGAATGCAGATCTATGAATTGCTTTTATTCATGAATATTGGAAAGTGCAAAAATTATATCATCAGCAATTTGAATTCTTCTCCAAATAAGATTACAACTATTTATTTTTCATTTTATTCATTAAAAGCATATAATTTCCACTTGATAAATCTTTTGTCAAGCCATAACATTGTACTACTGATCCATATTTGTTGTTGATAACAAAATGAGATCAGATTTGTTAATTTTCTTTCAATAAAATCGTAAACTTTTTTCAAATCAATTCCTATTAGCATTTTCTATATTTCTAGCTCCTTTAATACTACTTCATGTGCACAAAACTTTTTAATTATTTTTTTTTTTGAATTCCATTCTTCATATCTTCGATCAATCCAATCTGCTGTATAAATCTCAGAACATCCAACTTTAGTCAAAAATTTAATATTTTGTAAATTATTATACAATATTCATTCTATTATCTTATCCAGTGAAATTGCTTCCGCTTAACATTTTTGAATTAAGTTATCAACTTTTTCATTTCCAGATGTCCGTTTCAAAAATATGATTTCGAACACAATGCTCACAGTACAATTTAGCTAATTTAGCTAAACATTCTTTTTGGCAATTTTCAAAAATCAAACCCGTTAAAGTCCTTACTTATTATATTCATTGCTTTAATCATCTGTAAGCGACTCGTCGGTTGCTTTGCAGATTCATATTGTTCTTCTAAATTATTTTTATCATAATCCATTAATAAATATGTTCTATTAATTGCATTTTGTTTTTTAATGAAATGAGGTTTCCTATACAGGCGCGTACTAATAGTTACTAACACATAAACAACTTTCAAGGACCGAGCAATACTGAAATAGGTAACAAGAAATAACGCGTAGAATAGGCTAAAATAATCGTGAAAATCTTTCCTTTTTTAGACAAATTTTGATAACGTTGGTAAGAAATATATTACTTTATTTAGTAACTGACTGACATTATCATAAATCCGGCCCTGATAAAATGCGTAGAGCTAATAGTAAATTTTTGCCAATTTCCTATGACCTATTTATATATTGTTCGGGGTCCTAACTTTCACCTGACAGACTACTGGAAGACAAATCAAACATTTTGGCTAATTTAACTTACCGAAGTAATGGAATACCAGCAAAAGTTATAGGTTAAATTAATAAATAAGACAAAAAAGAAAATAAAATACATATTCGAAAACCTAAAGTAGAAAGATAAAAAAAAACCTCAAAGAGGAAAAATCTAAACTAATTTACGTAAAGTATCTAATATTTCCGCTAAGATATGTTCTATTAATTGCATTACTAACTAATTTATTTCAAATAGAAGTCATATTAGATACGACAAGGAACTCCTTCCGCTGATCATCATGTCCAAAAATTTTAGGACAAAAAAGGGTGGAAGAGTTCAAAAAATGTATAGGAAAAGTTCATTATTAACGAATTCAACATGACCAACTGATTATTCACTCCTTTACGAACCTGTAGATATGAGTTTCATACGACTTCAAATAGTAACTTTTAATTTTCTTGTCCAAAAAGTTATTTTCTTTCTGTAGGCTAACTGTGGTGACCCATACAGTAAAAGGGTCAAGTAGGGCGAGGTGTTGATACTAATAAAAGTTGGTTGGGAAAGATAACACAGGTTGAGAAAGTTCACCTTTCGATAGTGGGAGCCTTTATAATTTGCCTTTTGGATTTTGGTTTCTTGGGAATTTTTCGTCACCGTTTGTTCTCAGTTGGCGCAGCAAAAAGTTTAGCACGCGGCTGGAACACAAAATATGGTAATGGAAAATTTTTTGAGAACGAGTTAGAACGCAGGAAGATTAGGTGATTTACTGTGGCACAAAGTCCTCGGCTTGACACGAATTTAGCAGCCAGCAAACCGCAGCAAGTCACATAAAAGATTGGAACGATATTCTCAAGTCACGTGATTTCACATAAAATTTTTTTCGAGGAACAAAGTTATATTACTAATTGTTTGGTTGTACTTTGACGCTCTGGTAGGTATGGATTTTTGAGAAATTGGAGTGGACAAGGGATACCGCCGGACCAACCGTGCTGCATTGTCCGACTCACTTTGTACTTGGAGTTACGTTTAGTTTAGTTTCTTGGGGATACTTACTAATTTTTGTGTTTTGTAGGTTAGGTAGGGTTGTGGGTAAAGAGGTTGTTATGAGCTTAGCTATTTTGTTTAGGTTAGAACGCATTTCCGTATAACAGACAGATTACTTCATCTCTAGGTTTTAGGATTTGGTCGGATCATCCCGGTAAGTAGTAAGTGAGTAGCTTAGGCTAATGATTGTTTATGAACAATTGTGAAACTTCAAGAAGTAAATTTTTTTCAGTATGTTGTAAATCTGTTTTGATTAAGACGTAATAAAACATTTGGGAATAAGAATTTAAAAGACTCTGCAGTAGCTGATGAAAGCTTGCATATTCAGTTTACATTTTTTAAGTTAGATTTCTGAATAACTTTTTAAGTGAAATGATTGTCATTAGTACCTCTAATTTTATGTATACTTTGTACACAAATACATAAATTTGTTTTATTAGAAAAAAATTTTTATTTCGGTTTAAATATTAGCATAAAAAATATATAAATAGTAAAATATAAAAAAAATATATAAAATGAATAAATTTGATCAAACAATATATAGTTTTAACATTTGATTCATTTTTGGTATTAATAAAATGGAATCACTTTACATTAAAACTTACTAATGCCTATATTTTAAAAGAAATGTGTAAATTAATAATTTTTGAAATAAATTTATCCTATTTAACAACTTAGATAATAGTCAAACTTAAGTGAGTAGAAGCAAAATTCAAGAATAAAAGCTATTTTATCTCAAAATATATTAATCGAATTTACTTAGCGAGAAATCATCCTGAATATTATCAGAAATAATCAAATAACGTCATCATCGTATAAATTATTATCTGAATATATTTGGGAAGTAGGTGTATCAAGTTGACTATTATTTCGTTGATATAAAGGTAGCTGTTGAATTTGGTGATGAATTTGAGATTGTACATTAATATGGAATGGAGAATGATGATCAGGAATATGGGATACATCAATGGAATTATTCAAAAGTCGCGCATTTTCTAACAGGTCTAATTCGGCATATTGATATGTAACACGATAGGTATATGTATCTTGAATATTGTCAGAAATAGTTTCATTTTCTGAAATTGAAGTTGCATTATAATTATTATAATCATTATAATCATTATTATCATAATTATAATATACTTGAGAAACAGGTTGAATTTCAATATCAAAAAATTGCTGTTGAATATTATTTTGTTGAATTTGGTGTTGAATTAGAGAATGTATTTTATAGTGGAGTGGAAAATGATGGCCGGGAATATTCGCATTTATTGATGGGTGTAATTTGGTATATTGGTATGTAACACGATAAATACGTCTATCGTTTGGTAAAGGAAGGTAAAATTCAAATGTGGGTGTAGAAATTGGAGTATTAATTGTATTAATAGGAAAGGTTGTATTAGATATCTCTTCATTATTAAATGAATCATATGGTATGTTTTCGGCATCATTATATATCACTGCATTATTATCATATGGAATGCTGTCGTTATTATTATCAAGAGCTTGTGAAGGTGCAAAGTTATGATCTACTGAATAATCCTGTGTAGTTCGAATTGAAGTATTAATTGTATTAATAGGTAAGGTGTTTAGATTTGTATTAGATATCGCTACATTATTATATGAATAATATTGGTTATTAGCTATCGTTACATTATTATTTGAAAAATATTGGTCACTGGCTATCGAATAATATTGGTCACTAGGTATCGAACAAACATATGGGTTATTAGCTATGTTATTATTTGAATAATATTGAATGCCGTAATTATTATCAAGAAATTGTGAAGGTACAAAGCTATTTCCGGTTTGATCTGCTGAATAATCCTGTGTAGTTTCTAAAGTATAATGAAATAGTTAATCAAATTATAAGATAACGTATTGGAAAAAAAAACTACTCGAAATACCTTTATCATTTGGTTCAGGTTGAATATTACGAATATTACTTGTAATAAAATCATTATTTCGAATATCAACAGAAACTTCATTTTTATTACTTTCATTTCTATTAAAATTTTTCTTATTTAAAATATGTCCTATTAGATCTAAAGTAGGTTCCTTTTCCTTAGCATTATCAACTTTCAAACTTTTGTAATTTGTAGATAGAATACATATGCGTAAATCTACTTCATTTGCTAAACAATCATTATCTTCATGATCACTATTAGACGATCTTGCATTTGATTTAATTTTATAAGCTGATTCAATTTGGACGTTAATAGATCTTTCTTTCCATTCAACTGACTTAACAATTTTATTAGGCTCGTAACTTATTGACGAATGAATTACATGCGCAAAAACTGTATATCCTTCGTGTAAAGTAAAGGAAGTATCAATAGTACCATAGTCAAGCTCATTAGAATGCAATTTAATAGATTTTTTAATATAATCAACCTGTAATTCACGATTATTTGGACTAAAAACAGATAATTGAGAAGGTTTTCCAATAATAATCCATGAAACATAACATTTTGTTATATCGATGCTTGTTTCTTTCACTTTTTTAACTATTGCATAAAATCCTTTAAAATCATATAATCCAAAATTAACATAAATTTCTTCTAATTTTGTATTATTTTCTGAAATTATTGATCCAAATACTTCGTAATTTTCGCTTCCAACAGATAATCCAAATTCTACACGTTTGTAGTTCTCAACATTATTATTGTTTAAGTCAGCTAAATCGGTAATTCCCGTCATTATAATCTTGAAATTATTTTTAAGAATATCATCGATTTTTCTTTGTTGTTCGGCTTCAAGAATTTTATATGAAGGAATAATATTATCAAATTTAACAATTTCCAAATGATTATTAATACTTCGAACCCAACTATGTAAATCATTTTTTTCAATAATTCTTCCCTTTTGTGTTAAAAAATATGAAATTTTTAATTCATTTAACGATTTTAGTATCTCATCAATATCAACATCATCAAGTGTATTATTATTAGGTGGGAGATCTTGTAAAAGATTCTTAAGAGAATTTCCTAATACAATCTTTTGTGGAAATAAATGGCCGTATTCATCATGCACGTCTTGCAAAGCTTTCAATGGTTTTATACTATTGAGTGCTTCTTCTATAGCTTGCTCAAATTCTTTTGCAGGCTTTACGCTATCCATATTTAAGATAATCTCATATTTTTCGCATTTGACTAGGACATGACTATAACCCTCATAGCTTTCATCATTAGTTTTTATAAATGGGAAAGTGCTTAAATTTTGAATTGGAAAAATATTATTTGATATGAATCTTTGTTCTAATTTAGTTACTGGCTTAATTATATCCAAATAAAGTCTATTAATTAAATTTATTTCAGGAATCTTAATAAAATCACAGATAATTTTCTTACTATTTTCTATTTTATCCATTTTATGAACTATTAATCCTTGAAAAAGGTGAAAGTTTCTGATCCAATTAATTAAATTGTTATAAATTGCATCTCCAACCCATTCTTCTAAATTTAATTTTTCTTTAAAATCAGTAATTCCGGGTTGTATTTCATTATATGTTTCAAGGTTATCTATTGCTGATGTACCGTGTTGTAATGAAGTGAGATTTTCGTATGAAATTATATCAATCATTTTCTTTTGATGTAAATTGTTCATCCATTTAGAAAGTTTTTCATGAGTATTTAATTCTTCCCCATCAAATGTTACAATTTTTGGTAAAAGATTCAATGTGAACAAATTATCGAACAGAAAGTCTGAAGAGCATTTGGTCAAGTGATATACGTAGAACAAATAAAATTTTAGAATATTAATTTGTGTTGTAGTAGCTAAATTAAAATCTTTTATAAATAATTGATTACCAACTAAAAATTTTCTTGCGATAAAATGATCATTCAATTTATGTAAACCTTCATCGACATCCATATAATTTGAAAAAGATTCTAACAAATTTCCATTATAACTCATTTCGGCAACTGGAAAATTGATACATAAATCTAATGGCTTATTATTATTGTCTTCAGAATTAATATACGTGTATACTAAAGGCTGTTCTTTGTATACATCTATTTTCAACTCACTATTTTCAGTAATAACAGCTTGTTCACTTAGTCTTATATTATTCCCAGTTAAAATTAATCCATAATTCAACTTAAATTGTCTAATTATTTGTTGTTCACTTAATGAGTTTCCAAATATTTCCACTATAGTTTTCGCAGTACGCGATGATTGATCAAACATGTCTTCACAATCCAATTCCATATATTCATTAGCGTTAAATTGAGATAATAATTGAGATAGAAGTTCAGAAATTTGATTAATTTCAGGCCTTGCATCCGGATCATCCTGCCAACACCCCTGGTAAAGTTGTACGTATTTCAAAGGTGTATTTTCAATTTGATCCTCCCTTAATCCATTTAAAAGCTGTTTTTTTATTTCAGCTAAGTCGTGTAAGTAATTAGAAAAAGGAGGACGTCCACTTGTCAATTCCCATAAAAGAACACCCAAGCCATAAATATCAGATTTCATATCTCGCTTATAACTTTGATCACGAAGGTAATGTGGTTCAACATAAACTAAATTTTCAGATTCCACTTGCTTGAATAATCCGAATCCTGCAATCTTTAATGTACCATGATGAACCAAGACATTATGTGCATTCTTTAAAATAAGCAAAATAATAATTAATATGTAAACATCATGATATAGAAAATAACTATCAATTAAAATCCTAAATTACCAAATCTCCATGAATAATCTTCTTAGAATGTAAACACATTAATCCTCTAGCAATATCTAGAGCCATATGAACTCTGTCATCCCACTGTAATTTATTAAATTTATTTTTTAGATAATCTCTCAGATTCCCTTCGTTAGCGTATTCCAATATCGAACAATAATTTCCATCGGAGTCTATTAATTAAATGATGAAATTGCCTGATTTAAAAATTTGCAATTTTAACACGCAATTAGCAATATTAAGAAATGGATTTTTATAAACCTTCAGTCATTCCATAAAAACGATTAATGTTTTGGTTAAAATAAATTAGACGAAGAGCTTTTAACTATATAGTAAATATAACGTATTTGTGAGCTTTTAAACTTAGTATTTGCACTATCTTTAAAATTAAAAAAGAAAAATAAATACTATTCATACCTTAAAAATCAATTCCTTAGGATCGATATCAAGAAAATTGAAATTGTTCAAAAGTTTCAATGCAACGGTAGTGTTTCGATTTTTCCAATTAGCTTTTTTCACGGTTTGACATAAAGCTTCTAGATTATTAAATTCATCATAAACAAAATAACTAATTCCTCCATCGTTTTTCCTTTGGCCAATCCACCGGTTCATTTTTTTTTATAAAAAAAAAATGGAAATTATTGCCGATCATGAGCCGATTATATAGTAAAAAATCACATGACTGGTACGTACGTAATTGATGTAACATTGTAAGATCTACGCCGCATTGCGAAGTCTTAACAAAAATGATGTAATACTAAAAATTATAAAAATAATTTTTTTTTTTTTTATAGTTAGTAATGCATTTATATTTTCATAATCAAATATTCCTCCTTTTATACTAAAACATTTTTCATAAAATAAATTCTGTTTTAAATTTCCCTTTTTCCCATTTTTGATAAAATGATTTCCATCAAATCAAATCCTAAGTCCAAAAATGTATCCTAAGTGCGTTTATTTTCTTTCAATTTTGACTTTTTCAAATTTTATCTTTAATAAACCTTTTTTCCTCACATCGTCAGAATTTCAAAAATATCTTCATAATTATTAACTTTTCAAAATTTCTCTTTTTTGATCTTCGTTCCCCTTCCTTATTTAGTAATACTCCGATCCCAATCCCATACCCAAAATCTAAAAATAAATATGAACACAAGAATAGTTTACATCGTTACGGATGTAACATTTGTAACATTCCACAATTAAAATTTTATACAAATATAATACTGCGCCCCTCAATTAATAAATTCAATAGGTAATTCCCGGCATTACAACATTGATGTAACGTTACGATCACCATAATTAAGTTCTTAACGGATATATAAGGATTTGTGCTTTTTGTATAACATGGGTGAATAATTGATTCATTCTTTAAACGTCTTAATGTCTTCCATTGTATTTATTAAAACTATAGGCGAACAAAACCCTAAACTATGTCGTTTAAGTTTAACAGATGATTTGTCCAGCATTCGTAAAGAGCTTGAAAAATATAATATTATTAATGATACGTTATCGTTCTCAAAAATATCTAAAAAATCTGAAAACGGCTCGTACTGTAATTCAAGCCAACCTGAATTTGCTGAAATAGTACATGAATATGAAAAAAAATTTCCTTTAAAAGAAATTATAGATGATGTTAATTCATGTAATTATTTATATTTGATGAATAATTCAAGTCCAAGTCGAAGTACTCTCAATAAGAAACATAAGTTAGATTATGGACGTACTATGAGTTTTGATGGGATAAAGAAAGCAAATAATAGAGCATTTATAATGAAAGATTGCGAATTAAATGAAATTAATGCAGAAGGATACAAAAAGGGAGAACTTAAATTTGAATCAAAAGAAGATTGGATGAGGAAAACCAACTTATTTACTGAAGAAGACGGAGATGATGCTAATATAGTGAATTTTGTAAATTTAGGAATATCAATAAAAGGATTGAAAGATGAAAATTTTAATAATGAAATTAAACTAAAATATCAATATACAGAACTTGGCAAGTTATTACTGAAATTTAATAAAGATAATTTGGAATTAACCGACGATTTTAAAGAAGATCTCAAAGATGCCATAAAATCCGAAGATCCTAGTAGGAGATTTAAGGAAATTACTAAAGAATATGGTCAATTCATTCCAACTGAAGTCATTTTGGGAGGAAGGGTTTATTTTAAAGATTTTGAAATATCTTTAGGAAGTTCTGCAGATTATTCTGTAAAAAGTTCTATAAATGCAAGTAGTAACTTTTTTGGTTTTGGTAGTTTTGGTGATTCAAAGGTTAGTGCTGGGCCTTTGAATTGTAGAATAGGTGGCGATTTTAGTGATTCAAAAAAGAAATCAAATTTTTATAGTTTTAGTCGTATGAGATTACTTGGAGGGATACATCCTGACGATGAAAATTTTGATGAAAAATCTTGGATTAAATCTTTAAATGATTATCAAAAGTGGGAGTGCATAGAATTGAAAAATCCTATAAGTATTTTCCAGCTTTTACCAGATGATTTACGTAGAGCATCCTTTCAATCTATCGGAAAGAAAATTCTTTATACAAGTACTGAAACTTATAACTATGATTTATATGATCTTGGAAGGCATGGAGATTTTGAATTAGGAAATATACCAGAAAATATCTTAGATATTATTTTAACTGAAGAAGCTGATTGTGATATTTTTGCAGCAGTTGTTAATGCCGACGATAATTCTAAAAAAGTCTTCTTCAACTGTCAAATCTTCAGAAAACCAGAAGCAAAACCAAGTATTATAATTCATGGTATTCAAGAAAAATTTCAAAAATGTAAATATCAACTGAAAATTAATATAATGATTATTGGATATGATATAAATTTTAACCACATTCTTTCAGATGTAATTGTTCACTTAAATAAAGAAGACTATGATCCGAAAAGTCCATGTTTCTTCAATAGTATGAAATTACAACTTGATTATAAATTAATAACAAAGAATATTCCTTTCTTGGGAATTCCTATATTAAGTAATTTGGATTCCTCAAATAATTCACTTATTATTGGACATAATTTTTGCAATACTCATTCAAATAACAAATTTAGAATAGATACATTTTCTTATTGTGTAAAAAGCAAGCATTATGTTAATTTACCCAAATTTACTTTTTGTACAATTGTTATTTTAAGTAATGCCACCTTTAAAAATTCTTATGAATCATTTCCTTTCAAATTTAACAGATGGAGAAATCCACTTGTTGATTTTAAAGATCCAATTCCAAGATTTATTAGTTTATATCTATCAAGAGATGATAATTATAGTCCAATTTTTTTGAATCAGAGAAGCAAACAAATTAGCATAGAATATGTTGATTGTAATTGCAGTAGAATTAATGAAACTTGTTTTATTTGTAAGAGTAAAAGATCAAAAGTATCAGCAAAACAAAATAATATTGAATGTAAGGTATATTCTATAAGGTAATTTAAATTTAATTCACTATCTAATTAATTTGTTTCAAAGTTACAAACATACTGAATTCAAATAAAATAATCTCCTTTTATTAGTGATAATATCAAAATGAGTTCATCTGGAATTTAAACTTGCATATAAAAATTTTTGAACAAGATTATTATTCTAAAATGATATTCCTTTTATTCATTTTACTTATATTTATTTCATTTTCTTGAGTCTTTATAAATTTAAGTTGACTTGTACTTTATATTAACGCAATAAAGAAGTTCCCTTTATATTTTATTTTTGACACAAATTTATATTTACTAGGCACAAAATTTTATAAATTTTATAAGTAATCGGAAAACAAAAGAATAAAATCCAATTATCCCAACAATTCATTGTAGTGTCTTAAATCGAATTTATGGTCAAAAGTATAATGGTGTAGTTAGCCAAAAAATTCAGCTAAAGGTGCAATAAATTTTCAGCTATCAACACTCAGTCAAAAAAAATTCATGTTGATCTAGAATATTTTATTGGTTCAACATCTAACTATTTTCGGCTTAATATTTTTGGCTAAATACACTTTTTTTAAATAATAGTGTAGTTAGCCAAAATATCAAAATAGCAGTCAATATGAAATAATGACAAAATCTATTTATTATAGAAAATAAAAAGTACATAGTATTATTATACTTATTTTTGGATAGTGCATTATTTTTAATTAAATAAAACTACATAATATTTGTTATTTTTAATTCATTTATTTCTGTCCAATCATACTTCAATATTAGATTTTTAGTAATTTAATTGTAAAAAAGAAATTTTTTAATATTTAATTGTTATTTAAATTAATGGATAGTTTATTTAACTATTAAAACTGTAAGAATAATTAAAATTATACAATACAATTATACAAATAAAATAAAAAGGGAAATTTTTTTAAGAGATTTGAATTGTATTTATTAATATACATATATGTATTTTTATTTTTTTTTTATTATACAATGGCGAAGATATTTTTTATTTTAATTTAAAGTCTTATATTATTCACTATCTTTGACAAATTTCAAGATTTCAAGTTTTTTGCATTATTTTTTATTTTTAATATACTAATTTTTAGCTACAGTAGTGATCATAAGTATTCCACCCCTCATCATTAAAAAAGTTTTTAGTAAATAAAAAAAAATTTTTTTTTTATTATAAAGTACAAGGTGAACCCTAATTATTAATACATAGTATGGTCCTCCTCCGCCTCCCCTATAAAAAAAGTAGATACGTTTTTTATACTGAAAGATACGTTATGTGTACTGAGATATACGTCTAGATACGTCTAGATACGTTTTGAGATACGGAAA
>QZLH01001227.1:26914-37840 GCA_003833135.1 Oehlia diaphana
CCTATAAAATTAGTTGTCGATTTTTTTGGTACTGATCGGCTAAGATCAGACCAAATTTCGTCCAACATTCGGCAATTTAAAATTTTGCCGAAATGGACTATTCCGACCAGTGAAGAGCTCGAGCCAGTTATTAGACTCAGCTTAAAAAGTTTGAGCCTGTAACAGGCTTAGCTCAAAAAGCTCGAGTTGGCTCATAAGCCAAATGAGCTATTATAAAAAAAAAAGAAACTGCCGAAACTAATAAGTCCAGCGTTTTTATATGTACAATCAAAAAAAATGCCAAAATTAATAGTTTTAACAGTTTTACATGTAAAATCAAAAAGAAAATTGTTGGAACCAATTATTTCAGCGTTTTTACATATAAAATCGAAAAAAATGCTGAAACTATCAGTTTTGGCATTTTTACATATAAAATCAAAAGAAAAATGCTGGAATTAATAATTTCAGCGTTTTTACATGTACAATCGAAAAAAATGCTGAAATTATCAGTTTCAGCATTTTTACATGTAAAATTAAAAAGAAAACTACCAGAACTAATAATTCTGGCGTTTTTATATGTAAAATCAAAAAAAATGCTGAAACTATCAGTTTCGGCATTTTTACATGTAAAATCAAAAGAAAAATGCCAGAACTAATAATTCCAGCATTTTTACATATACAATCAAAAAGAAAATGCCAGAACTAATGATTCTGGTGTTTTTACATGTAAAATTGAAAAGAAAACTACCAGAACTAATAATTTCAGCATTTTTACATGTAAAATCGAAAAAAAATGCTGAAACTATCAGTTTTAGCATTTTTACATGTAAAATCAAAAAGAAATACGCTGGAACCAATTATTCCAGCACTTTTATATGTAAAATCAAAAAAAAAATGCTGAAACTATCAGTTTTGGTATTTTTACATATAAAATCAAGAGGAAAAATGCCAAAACAAATAGTTTCAGCGTTTTATATATAAAAACAAAAAGTAAAAAGCATTTCGCAACATTTTTTAAATAATTTAAAGTAAAAACATTGCGAAAACATTTATTTAGTTAAAAATAATATTTTGCAACATTTTTTTAATAATTTAATGTACAGTCAAAGTTCTCTATAGCCAATTTTTATATAGCGAATAATTTGCTATAATGAAGAAAAGTTCAGGTACAGATCTTTATATTTATAACAAAATGGCTTTTGGTATAGCGAATTTCTTACTATAACGAATTTAATCTCCAGCTCGTGGGATTCGTTATAAAGAACTTTGACTGTAAAAACATTGCAAAATGTTATATTTTACATTAATTTAATTAAAAAAAAATGTTTTGCGCCATTTTTTTAATAATTTAAAGTAAAAATGTTATGAAAACATTTTATAATAAAACTTAAGCCAACTCGAGCCCAGCTTGGTTCAAGCCAGGATTTTCATGGTTTAGCTTGACTCGAACTGAGCTGAACCAAGATTTTTTGTGGCTCAGCTCATTTCAGGTTTGGCTTGGTACAAATCTTTAAGCTGAGCCAAGCCAGACTGTAGTTCGGTTCGAGTCAGTTCATGTAGAGCACTAATTGCAATAGTCAAATTGAGAGCTGTAAAAGGTCTCTGGGATGAAAATTGATGCATAGCAGGTAATCGTTCTACTAACATTGCTATTAATGCATCAAATGCTAATAATGATACTACGGTGGTTGTAGCTGGTATTCGTTTTAGTCAAGCCATATGGTGACTAAAAACACATTTTCTTACAATGGAAGAGCAGCTTCAGGATTTGATATATAGAACAATTAGAAAGAGGAATATGACTATAGATGAATTATATAGAAAATTATTATGAATAGAAAGACGAGCCAACTATAAATCTGAAGAATTACGTAAAAAGTTTTTAGATGCGTTTCCATTCCCATGGCTTGAAAAAACTAAGGATATTGGTGAACATTTGCCATTGGATGAATTAGCCAAAAAGCTTTATGAGATAGAGTTACGCCAAATAGCAAGACATAAAAGAGATAGATTATCTAACCCTCTAGTATTTAATTGAGCATTTTAAGAAATATATGAACTTTCGCCTATTTCAGTCTTGCAACAGCAAGAAATTTCTTTAGAAGATATGCAAAAGCAATTTAAAATACATTAGCACAACAAAAAACTGAATACCAGTCTTTATTAGAAAAGCAAAAATCTGATTTTTAATCGCAAATGGCTCAGCAAGTATCTACCCCATAAACTATTGAACCAATTAGACAGTTGAGAAGTCCACCATCTACATTAAAGATAGAGGAAGATTTCAGGAATTATTATATAGTTGAATATTTAAAAGAAGTAGGTTTACTTAGTAAAAAAGATTTAAACTCAGATTATCCTGTAAAAAATCTTTAAAGACCCTTTTCCAAAAAAGAACAATATCTCTGCTAGAATTAATAGAGTAGAGGAGGGGATAAATAAAACTCGTGATGCTGTAAATCAACTAACAAATCAATTCCAGAAACTAAATATACATAAATGCGTTATTTGTGAAGAAATAAGTCATAGTAAAGGCAGTTATCCCAAAAGACAGATAGCACGATCTAATTTTAATTAGGATTATTTTAAGCCTCTCATACCTAAAAATTTCTAAAACACGCCTTTAGATTCAGATAATAAAGAAAACGGCTATGATAAAGAAAATAATATGTAGACTGAATATGACCTATTAGTAATAAAAAATAGGTAAATGTTAAGTTAGCTAGTGATACTACTAATGCAATTTTACCTCCAGAATCTAGCCAATCTAAAACATATGATCAGTTATTGTCTAAGCTCTTACTACCAATATGAAAAATGTGCTTGTCTCAAAAGACTCAGGAAAAGAATCAGATGAGTAGCTGTCATCTTTATAATATCTGAATGCTAATATAAATGACTTAACTATTTCTGAATCTTTTTTAGATCCTGGCAGTGAGTTTAATGGTATAAATAACTCAGCAATTAAGACGTTTGGATGGAAGGCTGATAAACCATCTAATTTTATCATAAAGGGCAATTCCAAGCATATCACTGTTTTATTAGGATGGTATACAGATGTGCCAGTTACCTTGAAAGATATAAAAAGTAAGATGGTCACAATTATTGGAAATTTTGTTCGCATTGATAGAACCAATGCTATTTTTTAGTATGTCAAATATTCGAAAAGTTCAAGGTATTTCTAAGCCAAATAAAAACCAGTTTCATATAAAGTTACATGGAAAGGCATATATTATCCCAACTTTTAGCAAGGCTCCAGTAGTTAAGGATTTGCCAAAAGAAGATCAAGACCAAGCATCTACCAACTCTTCTAGCCTAAATAGTGAGGAGAACTTAAAAAAAAATGCATAAAGCTTGAAGAGCAACTATTAAAAATTAAGAGATGGCTTAATATGACATTAAATATAGGTAATATTCTTGCAGAAAAATGCTCATGAATAGATCAGATGTATGACAGTTTCTCTAGTAATATTTACTAATTTATTAAGATCAGATTCCTATCTAGATGTATCGCTCCCTTTAGAAGCATTGTTTACTTTATTTTTATTTTTTTCCACTAAAGCTATGGAAAAAGAAGATTCATCTTTTGACTTTATACTAGCCTTTTTTTTCAACTAACTTTATCTTTTTGCCCATTAGTTACTGTATTTAGAGATGTGATCCAAAATCCAAAAATTCAGATCATCTGCCAATCCATCTGATCTGAATGGATAATGGATGCATCCAGATGAATTACGGATATCCATTTTTAATCCAAAACAGCATCCAATGATCGTACGGAGATGCACAATAGTTCATTAGAATCGTCGTAATGAGACGATTTGAATGAGCTATTGTGCATCTCTATACGATCACTGGATGTCAAGATATTTGGCAAAACGTCAAACATTAGCATTTTCATTTTACGATTATGCAAAATTTTACGGTTTGCTGAATATCTTGGCATCCAGTAATCTTATGGAGATGCACAATATCTCATTCAAATCGTCTCAATACAACGATTCGAATGAGCTATAGTACATCCCTGTACGATCATAGGATGCCGAGATAATTGGCAAAACGTTAAAATTTAGCATTTTTTATTTATGATACTGCCAATTTTTGACATTTTGCCGTATATCTTGGCATCCAACGATCATACAGGGATGCATAATAGCTCATTTAATTCATTGCAATGAGATGGTTCAAATGAGCTATTGTGCATCTGTATGATCGCTGGATGTCAAGATATTTGGCAAAACGTAAAATTTTGCATAATCGTAAAATAAAAATGCTGATATTTCACATTTTGCCAATTATCTTGATATTTAGTAATCATATGGAGATGTACTATAGCTTATTTGAATCGTCTCATTGCAATGATTCGAATAAGCTATTGTGCATCTCTGTACGATCATTAGGTGCCAAAATACCTAAAAATTTGAAGTTAATTCAGATATCTGAATTTAATCCTATGATAATTTGGATTGATCCAGGTGGATCATGGATTGTAAAATTTCATTCTCTAACTGTATTCAGACTATTAGAATTTATATGGGAATTTGGACCATTCTTATCATCTGCAGGATGTTTTGTATAAATAATCTCATCTTCTTGTATGATAGTAGAGAAGGGAGTATCATGTGAAAATTTCTGATTATTTTCTGAAATCTGGTCAGAAATGCTAACAGATTCTATGATTTTATGCCATTCTTTGGTAGATTCAGAAGGCCTCTTATTATCAATTATTTTTTGATATGTTGTTGATCCTATACTAAGGATGATCCCAAAACTGAAATATTTCAGATTTGCTAAAATTCTGAAACTGTAGCTATAATTCCAGCCAAATCTGAAATTCTAAAATCCAAAATTCCAGCCGAAATGCCGAAATTAAATATGTAAATTTGGCCAGAATTATTAACTTAATTCTGCAGGAATTATAGAATATCCTAAAATGGAAATTAATATTACACTAGATTCCATATTCGTTTCTACCAAAATTGATTTTTGTGAAATGGCTATTGCCAAATATAGAGGTCATTTAAAGTGGAAGCAAATCACATGACTTCAGAAAAAATTGTTTTCATAAAATAAAACTTTTTACCTTATATTCAACCATTCTAAACACACATCTTAAATGCATTTTTGCCTGCTCTGCAAATTTACTTAAAGCGCAGAGTAGGGTTTTGAATGCTGTTTTTGATTTATTTGACTTTTTCAATTTTGTTATCCATTTTTGAATATGATTGGCAAAGTTTTGTTCATTCATATGTAAAGTCAAAAACAATATTCAAAATCCACTTTTTTTCCTTAAGTAAACTTGCAAAGCAGATAAAAATACGCTTATATTATGATTTTAAAGTTTCTATTAATCTTTCTTTATAAAAAATTAATCTAATTAAAATTACACTGAATCACGTGATTTGTCCCCGCTTTAGACGACCTCCAAATATAGTAATAATTGATGTATCCGTTTTGACCAGAATTACGATTTTTAGCTAAAATTATGAATTCATCTGAAATTATGAATTAATTTTGGCTGGAACTATGAATTTGGCCGAAATTATGAATCAATTTCAGAAAAATTTCAGATTTCGGATTTAAACTTCCAAAAGTCAGAAAAAGAAGAACTAAAGTTATAAACCTTAGTTTTTTTAATATTATTATAAATGATTATTAATAACCATTCTTTATTTTTTTAGGCTTACATTGGGAAATTTTTTAGGGTGCAGATTTGCAAAGAACTGCAAAATTTGCAGTTCTCTGCATTTTTTTTACACTTTTTTGATACAATTCTGTAAAGTTCTGCAAATTTTGCAATTTTGCAAATTATAACAGAATTTTTTCACAAAATTTGCAAAATTCTGCAATTTTACAGGTTTTTGAAGATTTATTAAAAAAATTCTGTGGTAATCTGTAAAATTGCAGAATTCCGAAGAAATTATTTTTAGTAGCTTATTTCTTATTTTGGCTTTTATCAGATCTTTATCACATCAAATTAGATCTTTTTAAACTTATGCTTTTTTTTCAGTTTCTTTGAAATTATTCAAATTTATTTTCTTTTTTTTTTCATTTTGTATGCATCGGACTTTGGAAACTTGAAGTAAGTTACTTTTTGAAACTTTGATTTTTTTAATTTTTTTTAGTTCTTTATTTTATAGGTATCAGTTAGAACCTTTCATTCAACTGAAACTTTCATTAAACTTTACATTTACTAAACTTAATTTTAACACTTAAACTTTCTTAAACATCTTTTTTAAATTTTAAAGAAATGATTTTTCATAATACTTTTAAAGAAATAACACAAATAATCTGTGAACTAAAAATACTAAGAGAAAAATTGTTAATATTTTCTAAAGTATTTTATATCATTTAATTTGTCCAAAGAAATTTATCAAGAATTGATTATTTTAAAGTCTTTCAAATAAAATACTTGCAGACTTTTGGACAGAATTGGCAAGTTTGTCCAACATTTGGCTTATAATCTGCATGCAGAAATATTAAATTAAGAGAAACACTGAACTTTGTTATATTTTTTGTAAGTCTAGAACTTCACAAGTAAGATTTTGAGACTCCTATTTTGAAGGTAAGCTTCAAAATATATTTATATTTTCATTCAAAAAAATTTTTTTTTTTTTTAATAAATATTAATGTTTGTTTAATTTTTTGTAAGTTAAGAATGCTGAAGATATATTCTGAACTCACCATTTTGAAGGTTAAATATTTCAGATACTGAAGTACAGCTCTGGACTCTATTACACCTTTGAATTTATTTTTTTATATTAATTTTATCTAACAAACATTGCAAATGTTTATTTTCTATTATTTTATAAGTCTTGGAAGCTGAAGTATAGCTTTGAACTCTTATTTCAAAAGTAAAACTTTACCTTTAATTTTTTTTTATATTTTAACTTTAATGAATGTTAATTAATGTTCATTTTTTTATTTATAGGTTCTGGACGCCAAAGAATGACTCCAGACTCTTATTTCAAAGGTAAAAACCTTCATTTTTTTATATTTTAACTTTAACGAATATTGCTAATATTTGTTATAGTTTTGGGCATTGAAGAATAGCTTCAGACATTTATTTTGAAGTATAAACCTTTGAATTTATTTTTTTTTATATTATAATTTTAACAAACATTATTAACATTCATTTTGCATATTTTTGGGTCCTAGATGCTGAAAAACAGCTCTGAACTTATTTTTAAAGGTAAAACCTTTGAATTTATTTTTAATTTAATGAACAGCAGTAATATTCATTTTTTTTTATTATTTTCATGTCCTGGATGCCAAAGAATGGCTCTGGACTTTTATTTTGAAGGTAAAAATCTTTAAAATATTTTTTTTATATATTAACTTTAACGAATATTACTTATGTTCATTTTTTTATTTTATAGGTTCTGGACATTGCAGAATGGCTGTGAACGCTTATTTCAAAGATAAATTTTCAAAATTTTTTTTTTATATTTACATTTTAGCGAACGTTACTAAACATTTATTATTTTATTTTTTTAGGTCCAAAACACTGAAGGTATGTTCCAGACCCATTTAAAGGTTCCTATTTGAAAGTAAAATCTTCAAATTATTTATTTTAATTAATTTATTGATGAACATTAACTAACATTTTATCTCTTTTTTTTTAAGGTAAAGAAAGCCAAAACAAGTTCTGGACTCCTATTTCAAAGGTAAACCTTCAAAAATTTTATTATTATTTTATTTAATGAAACATTTTTTAGTATTTCGTTTTTGTGTTTTGTAAAAACACAGCTTTCTGAACGCTTTCTGAACAGGATTTCGAAGATAAACTTCAAAATTCTATTTTTTTTTTGTTTTTATTTAAAATGAAACATTAGTTAACATTTTGTTTTTCTTTTTTTTTATAGATTTTGGTACTCCAAAGGTTTCTGAAACTTTGAAATAGTAAGTTTTGTAATAAAAAGTTCGTTATAAAACTTATTTTTTTTTTATTATTTTTATAAAAGAACTTTTTTAATGTTCTTTATCTTTTTTTGTAGGTTTTAATTCTCAAAATCTCTGAAACTTCAATATGGTAAGTTTTATAACAAACTTTTTGTTATGAAACTAATATTTTTTTTTATTATTTTCATAAAAGAACATTTCTAATATTTTTTATCTTTTTTTTAGATTTTTGGCTCTCCGGTTTTGTCTGGACAGAATTTCGAAGGTAAAACTTTGAATTACTATTAGTTTTTTTTTATTTAATGAAACGTAGACTAACATTTCACTTTTCTTTTTTTTTGTAGGTTGACAGCTTCCTGAATATTCTGGACAGAATTTTGAAGGTAAACTTAAAATAAAGTAATTTTTATTTATTTTTATTTAACGAATATTAACTAATGTTCATTTTCTTTTATTGTAGGTCTAGGATACCGCTAGACTCTTATTTCGAAAATTTTTACTCTTATTTCAAAAGTAAAAGCCTTTGAAATTTTTTTTGTATTTTTACTTTAATGAACGTTACTAAACGTTCATGTTTCTTTTTTTAGGTAATGGAAGCTGAAAGATGATCCAAATCGAAGATAAAACTGTCAAAAATATTTTTTTTTTATTTTTGTTTTAATGAATGTTAATAGTAACGTTCATATTTCTTTTATTTTAGGTCTCAAGTTCCCATTTTAAAGAACTTTAAAGATAAATACTTTGAAGTTCTTTTTTTTTACGTTTTTTAACGATTATTATACTAATGATCATTTCTTTATATTTAGGTTCCAGACTGCTGGGTTATATATTTGAAGCTGCTTGCTTTAAAATTTTTTTCATTTGTAATCTCCGTTATTTGTTGAAATTGAACCAACTGGAATAATGTCCAAATCATTAACAACATGTAAATTTGTAGTATAGAAAAGAAAAGTTAATTAGTGTAGTTTAATAATTAATTTGTATATACAATTTGTAATGCTTTTATTATATAAATTAACACTCACATAAATACAATATATAATGACTGTGGTGAACAGTGAATAATTTATTATTTTGTGAATTTTTGCAGAACTTCATTTCTAAATTTTTTCGCAGAATTTGATTTTTGAAGATTTTTGCAGAACTTAGTTCTTGAAATTCTTCGCAAATTTAATTTTAAAGATTTTCACAGAACTGATATTCTACGCAGAAATCAAAAAAATTTTTACTTTAAATTTTTTTGGCGGATTACAGATCTGTACAGAAATAATGGCAAATATTACCCACAAATCTGCGTAGATCTGCATCTTAAAAAATTCCCTGATGCAGGTGGTCATCTGAATTCTGAATAACTGAAAAAACTAAGATTTGAAGTACGAATCTTGGTTAGTTTTTTTTATTTTTTTTTAATATTATTATGAACAGTTACTAGTAACTGTTCTTTATTTTTTTTTAGATTTAGGTGACCTTTCAAATTCCAAAGAACAGAAAATCAAGATTTGTAAATAACTACAAATCTTGATTTTTTTTATTTATTATTATTATTATTATGAACAGTTATTAATACCATTCTTTTTTTAGGTTCAGATGGCCTTCTGATTTTTGAATAACAGAAAATCAAAATTCGTAAGTAACTACGAATCTTTAATATTATTATGAACAGTTATTAATAACCATTCTTTCTTCTTTTAGGTTTAGGTTACTTTCAAATTCTGAAAAATGAAAGAAACCAAGATTTGTAAGTAAGTATAAATCTTGATTCTGTTTCTTTTTTTTAATATTATGAACTATTGCTAACCGTTTTTTTCTCTTTTTTTTAGGTTTAACTTTTAAATAGACTTCTGAAGTATAGAAACTCTGAAAATTCGTAAGTATGAATTCTTTGGATTTTTTTTTATTTTTTCTTAATATGAATAGTTATTAACCATTCTTTTTCTTTCTTTTTTATAAGTTTGATGTCTTGGAAGGAGCTTCTAAGTTCCAAAGAATGAAAACCTAAAATTTTGTAAATACAAATACGAAACTTTTAATTTATTATATTTTTTTTATTTTATTAATGAATAGTTACTAATAACCATCCTTTTCTTTTTTTTAGGTTGCAGAATCTTTAGAAAAAAAGAAACCAAGATTTGTAAATACGAATCTTAGTTTTATTTATGAATCATTTTAACGCTCACCGGTTGTGAAATTCACCAGGGGTAAATTTCACCATATCACGTGATATTTATTATTATATTAAAATTTAGTAAAATTCAATTTTTTTGTGTTTGAATAAACATATAAAAAAAAGTTTTTCTATTGACCATTTAAGCATAAATATTTAAAGTTTATTGACAAAAAGTTTCTTTTTAAATTACAAGAATATTATCATAACACCAATTAAACTATACATCCTACTAACCATTTAATCCAGATTTTTTTTAATTTAAGACCTATAGTAATGCATAATAATATATATAATCCTTTATAATAATGAAAAATGAAATGAAAGTGAAATAGGTTGATGAAAACAGAAGTGAAATGATGTAAAACAAAATGAAATAATACAAAGAGAATTGAGATGATGAAAAATAAAGTGGAATGTTGCAAAATGAAATGGAGTGATAAAAACTGATATGAAGCGATATGGAGTGATGAAAAATAATATGGAGCAATATGGAGTGATGAAAAATGATATGGAGCAATATGGAGTAATGAAAAATGATATGGAATGATATGGAGTGATGAAAACTGACATGAAGTAATATAAAGTGATGAAAAACGATATGGAATGATATGGAGTGATGAAAAATAATATGGAACGATATGGAGCAATATAGAGTGATGAAAAGCGATATGGAGTGATGAAAAATGATATGGAGCGATATGAAGTGATGGAAAACGATATAGAGCGATATGGAGTGATGAAAAACGATATGAAGCAATATGAAGTGATGAAAAATGATATGGAGCAATATGGAGTGATGAAAAATGATATAGAGCGATATGAAGTGATGAAAAATGATATAGAGCGATATGGAGTGATGAAAAACGATATGAAACAAT
>QZLH01001228.1:2998-21658 GCA_003833135.1 Oehlia diaphana
GAATGGAAATTACTTGACAAGTTGATTGAAACATTAATTCCAATTGAAAGTGCTATCCAGTTTCTTGGAGGTCAAAAATATTGCACGCTTTCTTTAATTTTTTCTTCAATCCAAATACTTAAATACGATTATACACCAGATCCAAACATTTTAGTAAAATAGTGATGGTAAACAATTACTATATTAAATTATTTTCTAATAAATATCATGTTATATTATGTTAATAATAATTACTAATTTAACCATTAATTAAAATAGAAAATAACGAGGAAAATAACGAAGAAAATTTACATTTGGAGATTAAGGATAAATTTGCGGAATATTCACCATTATCATCTGATGATGATATTAATTCTATAATTAATTCAATCAAAAAAGGAATTTATGATGCTCTTTTTGAATATTAGAATATTCCGCCAAATTCTACTTTATTAGCCAGTTTATTAGATCCTAGATCTAAAACAATGTACGGTTGGTCTAATGAATTACAGGAACTAGCAAAACTTTTATTGAATACAGAATATGAAAAATATAAAAGATAATGACATACCTATACAAATTTATCCATTATCTCAATCACGATCTCAATCTTTTTCAAGTAGGATATTTGGTCCTCAAATACATTCATCAACCGATAATGAATTAACTCAATATTTAGATAATTTTCGCACACCTCAAGCTTCTCCTGATACTGATATTTTCAAATGGTGGATTGATAATAGGAAAAAATTTCCAACATTGTTTAAAGTTGCACGTAAATATCTGGGAATTCCAGCTACCTCTGTTCCTAGTGAACGACTTTTTAGTGATGCCGGTAACCAAATAACTTTTGAAAGGAATAGATTAAAAGCAGAAACAGTTAATAAAATACTTTTTTTAAAAAGAAATATGGAATACATCAATCCATTTAAATAATATTCATCTTAATAATAAAATAATTACTATTTACCAGTTAATATTAAAATTTGATTGTTTTTATTATTACATTAATAAATTTAATATATTAATAGGATATAAATATCAAATATTTTTTGCGAAAAAATGATTATTAAATTGATTGATCGATCAAATTAATCGAATAACATGTGATTATTAGTTTTAGTCGATTAGTTGGTCGATGAAACGTGACTAATCAATTTTTGGTTGATCAACTTCTCCTAAAATAATCAATTAATCGATTAAGAGATTTATAAGCAATTAAATTCCCTAATATAGGAACGTTAGAAACATTTTCTAAAAAGTATATATATATTAAAAAAAGTTTTGAAGTGAATCGCTTCAAAACTTACCATTTTTAATATTCTATTCTTAATATTCTGAACTGAAAATAAGCTAAAAAATCTACAAAAAAAAGAAATACAGGAAACATTAGAAAAGTTTTCTAAAAAAAAAAATTTTTTAAAATTTCGAAGTGTTAAAAATACTTTGAATACTTACCGCTTCTAAATTCTGAGGTCAAAACTAACCAAAAGTCCTAAAAAAGACAGAAAGCGTTAGAAACATTTTCTAAAAAATTTCAAAAAATTTTATTTCGAAGCGAAGTAAATGCTTCAAAACTTACTATTTCATCTGAAAGGAAGATTCTGATAAAAAAAGAAAAGGGAAATGGAAAAGAAATAGAAGTAAGAGAAAAGAAAAGAATGAAAGAAAGAAGATGGGTGAAAAAGAAATAGGTGAAAAGGAAAAAATGAAAGGAGAAAGGCGAAAGGGAAAAGGGTGAAAGAGGAAGGCGAAAGAGGAAAGGTAAAAGGAAGGGTAAGCGAAAGGTGAAAAAGAAAAAAAAATTAAGCTTTACTAAAAAAAGCTTAATTTTTTTATGTACTACAGCTGAAATTGCGGACTATGGTAATTATAAATTTACTCCTATTTTAGTTTGAACGTATTACCAAATAACACATTTATTATCAGCAGTCGATTAATAATCTTTCAGAATACTTCTAGAAATCACTTGATGAGGCATAACACTTTATTAATTTCTGTAATCTTATTGATAAATTGCCAAAATTCAAAAAATTCTTCAACTGCAATTTCTAATATCACATGATATACGTGATAATGATTATTTTTTTAAATACTAATTTTAATAAATGTATATATACAGTATACTTAAATTAAATAGTACAGTGACTAGATCGTGAAATATGATATTGTAAGTTTTAAGGTAACTGGTTCAGTTCCTAAGTGGAATAAAAATAAATAAATATAATTTAATTATATACATATGTAATTATATATATATATGCATTAATATATATGGAGTTGAACTACATATTAGAGTTGAATAACGCGTATATTAATATTATGCATTGGTATACTCCAGTATACAGGTGTTGATTAATATTGTAAATTGTGTTGAACAACTAGCTAGTATTGATCAACATGTATATTGGTGTGAATCAATACTTTTAAAACTTGCTAATGTAGGAATAAATATATTATGAATTATATAAAATACCCATATCTTCATAAAATACAGGTAATAAAAATTGAAACATAATTATTTAATATGTGCTAATTTGTAAATTTACAAAGTTTTTAAAATTTTTTTTAAGAAAAATAATTTATTTACACAAGTATCGTTATACAAAATAAAAATCTCATTTGATTTAAAGATTATCACTGTTATATAAATACATATCTGACTTACTAAAAAATTACTAACAGGTTATACAAGATCAAATATACAACTTATTGGAAAATTATATAATAAATTTAAATAAAACTGGATCTCAGTATTATATGTATTGTTCAGGATCCTGATGTGCCAGCTTCTCTAATATGATTTTTAATTCGATCTAATCCTCTATTAATATTTATGATAAAATTAACCATTGCTATATCTAAAACACTTATTAAGATTTTTTTATCTATAAGAATCTGGATTCTTGCTTTAAGACTCCCAATCTTATTTTTAAGCTTTATAATTCGGCCATCTTGAGTAGAACTAACCTCATATTTGAATTTATTATCCTATTGTAAAATTCTTAGCTGTTTTCATAGATCAGATATTTAAAATTTAAGTTTTACTATCTCATCCTCAGGCTATAATAGTATTATTCTGAGATGAGATAGTTTGATAGCATTGCTCAAGTTTTTTTACAAAGAAGCGAATTTTTTTCTTGTTACTCTTATTAATAAAAATCTCATCTTGAAATTCATTATAAAGCTCCTGATTCGTATCTAAAAGCTGTGAATATGCCAGATCACATGAAAGTGTAAGCATAGTATTTTTTGTCTGATTTAAATACATCATATAATTATAGCCTGAGAATGAGCTAATCACAGATTGTAATTGATCCTGATAAAAGACTTCATATAGTATATAGACTTTTGTTTTATAATATACCTGATTTTTATTCCAATGCAAAAAAATTATATAAAACATGTCAGAAAGAAGGATATTCTTTTCAATTATAGGATATTACAAAATAAGTAAAATACCAATATAGTTACTAAATCTATTAACAGCCATTATCATACAAAGCTGAGACAAGTTTCTCAAAAATCAAAATTCCAAATAAAGTTTACTAGTGTAATATTTTGCTTTATACTCATAATGATTAGAATGGTAGGAGAGTATTTGTTATAGTTTTCTAGTTATATATGTGATAACATGTTTTAAGAATGAACATTCATTAACATCGAAAAATAGTTTAGAAATCTGGAATGCAGTCAAAGAAATATATAAGGATTCTTCTTATCCTCTTACATGGCTAATATTGTTAATGATTGATGGTGATACTTCATTTTGAAACATATTTTTACAAGAGATACAACAGTATAGTATTACAATACGTGTTATTAACTTTTATAGTTTTGAGAGTTTAGCTTTGATTAAAGCATTCAAGAAAAATTTAGCAAAATTCATAAACTTGAAAATCATAAAATAAGTGTATCTTAACCTGCTCTATGAGTTTACTTAAGGTTAAAAAGTAGATTTTGAATACTGGTTTTCACTTTATATATTAGTAAAAGCTTTTTTGCTGATCATATCCAAAAATGGATAAACAAAAATGAAAAGTCAAATAAATCGAAAATGGCATTTAAAACTCATTTTATCATTCTAAATAAACTTGCAGAGCAGGCCAAAATACATTTAGTATATACTGTATATTTAAAAGGTTGTATATATATTGCGAAAAATTTTATTTAGAAAATAAATTTTTTTCAAAGTCATGTAATTTGACTCCGCTTTAGACGTCCCTATACATGAAGTCAAAATTAAAGACCAAAAGTAGAAATATTTCGACTTGGGAAGGTCAAAAATTGAAATTAAAGTCAAAATGGTCGAAATTACATCATAGTCATGTAATTTTTATAATTATAATTTAATATAAAATTTTACATGTGAATAACTCCGTCAATATTAATGCTACAGATACGAAATATATATCATTGGAATCCTCTTGATGAGCTGAATCCAACTGTGTAAAGATCATAAAATCGAATCACTGCATGTGGAGATCGTTAACTTTGAATTTAAAATTATTGTTTACTATAAAAATTATAGTATTATTTAATATAAAATTTTAAACGTGAATAACTCCGTCAATATTAGTGCTTCAAATGAGTCGATTCAAGTTGAGTTAAGGGCTAAATCGTACTCGACTCGGAAAAATCAGGTCGATTCGAGTCGAGTCAATATTATAAAATTTTTTGAATCGACTCGAATCGACTCAAAAAAAAAATTGATTCATAATCGACTCGAATCAGAAAAAGATCGACTCGAATCGACTAGAATCGAATGATCAGATTTGATTATCTGATCTTTTTTTTTTAATTATTTTTTTTTCTTCTGGGAACGCCTTCTTCAATAACAAAAGATGAGACTTCTAGAAATGCAAGAGTACAGAAGGTTAGTATATTTTCTTCTTTTTCATTTTTTTAAATTTTATTATCTTTTTTTTTACTTACAATATTCTAAAAATACGAAAGGTTAGTATTTCTTTTTTTTCGTTTTCTTTTTTTAATTTTATTATTTTTTTCTTTACTTACAATATTCTTATTTCTTTAGGAATGGTTTCTTCTTTCGGAACTGCGATTTCAGTGGGTGGGCTACTAAGAATACGAAAGGTTAGTATTTCTTTTTTTTCATTTTTTTTTTTAGTTTTATTATTGTTTTTTACTTACCTTATTCTTATTTTTTTTAGGAACGGTCTCTTCTTTCAGAATGGTGATCGGATATAGAGGTAAAGGGTGTGTGCAGGTCAGCGGGTATATTTATTGTAATTAAGAAACGTTTTAACGTTTCTTTTCTTTTTGTAAGATTAAAGCAAGCTGACGCGAGTATTGAATCATTGGATGCGGAGTTCGTTAACTTTGAATTTTAATATTATTGTTTACTATAAAATCACATGATTTTGACACAATTTTGACTTTTGGAGGGGCCCAAGTCAAAATTATTTCGACCATTTCAACCATTTCGGAGGTAGAAATTAACCAATTTCAGTTTCATATATAGATGTCCCCCAAAAAAGGATATTTTAATATTGATCATTTTTCTGGCTAAAATTACGTCCTAAAAATGGCCAGAATTATACCAATAATTTTGGTCAAATTTTGGACTTTTGGCATTATAAATTTCGGCAAATTTATTTTTGATTGCCTAAACTTTCGGCTGCAAAAAAGTTTTGGCCTTGGCCCAAATTACTTAATTTCGGCAAGAAACCTACCCAAAATAATTTGTTGCCATTAATGAGCTTTCCCATATCATTATCATTAGGTCTTTTCATATGTAAAGTTGCTTGCCAAAACCTAGGGGTTTAGGCAAAATAGCATTTTGCTGAAAAGTGAAATTCTGCCAAAACTATATTAAAGTTATATTAAAAAACTGGTGAAACTCTGGAGAAAGGCGAAACTGCTGAAACTTATTATAAATGCCAAAACTGCCAAAACTCTGCCAAAACTATAATAAATCTATAGTAAAATTTTGACAAAACTAATCGTAGGATTTGAAGAGGTTTAGACAAGCAACCTTATTCATATGTAAATTTTACCTAAATAGTAAATGTTTAAATTTTAATATTTAAATTGGCCAAAAGTAAAATAAAGTAATATCACTAATTATTGTTTGCTTTTTGGCTGGTCTTCCATCATCAGAACTTGCCATTTCAATATTAAGTTAGATAAAAAATGGAAAAAAAAATATTTTAAAATGATATAAATGAAAGAAAGAGAGTAAGTAGTATATTTTAATAATTAATTATAATGTCACATAATAATTATAAATATGAATTCAAAAAATTAATATACATTATATATAATTATGAAATTTCAGCACATTTTGAAATAAAAGCAACATAGAACAAATAAAAGAAAATATTATTGGAAAAATATGTTAATTTATGTTAAATCTTGTGATAGTTATTAAAGAAGAGGAAAACCAATTGAAAGAAACAAATTACATTCAGTTAAAGTTAAAGAACTATTTTATCAGATCGGAATAGATATTGTTGAACCATTACCAATTACAGAGTTAGAGAATAGATATATTATTGTTGTTAGATTAGGCGGTACGCGTGTACAAGAAGGCACGTTTTCTGGGGTTGAGGATCTTCACAATACATGAATATAATCATATTTCTTATTATTATCAATAGTTAAACATAAATGAAAAGAAGGAACCGATTCCGCACAATTCCTCAAACTGTGCCTGCAATTCTTCTGTTGTTGTTTTGTTAGGACATCCATCACATATGATGCTCTTATATTTGGCTGTATTTATCATGATACTTTCTGTTAAACGCTCCAGACTCATTAGATAATTGATTTGTTTCTCTGTCATCTTTCTTGAAGCGCAAGTCCAAAAAGACTCCATGCACCCCGAATTGTAATAATTATTATCAGTTAGAATTTGTTAAGAGCACCTTCCCCGTATGACCAAAAGGAGTATTTATTTGCCGAGCCCTACATAATATAATTTTTTACGTTCGAGCAATTTTTCTGTACACACACTCTTTACCTAAATGGTCCACGAATTCCAATATCAAATCTTTCTACTATTTCTCTTTTAAATTATTTAGCCGATTGTACGGACTCAAAATAAACCTATCAATTGCCACATTATCATGGTAATCATGGTAGAATATTCTAATATACAGATCTATCATGACGTATCCTTACATAAAGTTGTATCTGAACCATAGTATATTTAATAAAGGATCTCTATAAAAAGTTTATTTAGAAGTTTAATGAAAAAGATTTATTAAAATTAGAAGTTGATTTATTTTTTAAGTTGATTCTCTACGGTAACTTAGTTTATGCGGATTAAATTTAATAACTAAGTATGGGATTTCTATTTGATAAATTTGGATAATAAATGAAAAAAGCAACCGATTGCTTTTGTTTTACATAAAATCATTCATTGTTAATTTAACTATATTGAACTATATTGAAATAATGATATATGGCGTAGTCAAATTTTTATTGATGACTCACAAAAACAAGTACACACAATAACTTTTTAAGGAAACTTTCTCCTTATCTTTTTTATTTGCACAAAAATATAAATACTCTGAATGTTTCAAAAAGTCCCTTAAATTTTTTTTCTCTAAAATATCTTCTCGCTACAAGTAAATTTCAAAATGGAAAAAATGGAACAAAAAAACGGTTCACAACAAAGTGTAAAGGCACTCTTATATTTCGCAGTAATGTCAGTCTTTTTAAGAGCATCATTATCAGGACCAAATACTATCAGTCCACAACACAACATACACTATGAAACTCTAGTTGGCACATCTGAACCAACGACTGAAAACCTGTTGGCAACGAACATAAGTTTAACACCAAACGATGAAGAAACTAAAGCAATTTATCAGGTTGCTTTATTACCCACGAATAACGCTGGTGTATTCAGCGTTGTATTAGCAAGCGCTGCGACATTTTTAAATCTAACATGAATTTAAAAAGATATCAGAATTTTATTAAAGATTTTACTCTAGATTTTTATTTTACTTTTACTTTTCCTTTTAACATCATACTTACCATATAGATTGTATATATATTCATAAAAAAAATTAGTATACTATTATACTAGTAGGTGGGTTTCATGGTTTATTTATTACGTGATTATAATATGTTGGTTATAATATGTTGGTTATTTCGTCATCCAAAAGAATATTCTACATAGAAAGTGTGGGCAAAATTTTACAATCCCCCTTATTTCTAATATAAATAAATATCATGTGAGGTTTTTTGGTTTGTAAATATCTCGTTTGCGTGTGACCTAACAAATATGTCGTACTCTGATAATATGGATAAACTTTGCTGAATACGTAATTTTTAATTAGAAATGGTCAATAAAAAATTATAAATTACATTTACGGAAATTTAGTCACGTAAAATATTTAGAATTTGATGGATTTGTGCGAGTATCCCAATTTAGAAAAGTCTTGTTAATTAGTCTATAGCGATTTTTTGGGTAAAGGACTCCTCTTTTAGATTACGCAATAACGTGATTCTTATAGGGCTTGATGTATTGGTACACAATCAAGAAATTTGTATAACCAACTGACGAATTATTTATGTTTATTAGATCAAATACGAATCAGCCAATTAAAGTCTTTAAATACTTTGCTTGTATCGTAATGTAAATAATGTAATACATTACTATTTTACTAATTTTTGAGTGTGAAAATTGTAATGAACATTTTCATATCAGTAGATGGTCACTTATATATATTTTATAGTATAGTAAACTAAGAGATTTCTATAAAAATATATTTATTATGAGATTTCCAATGTATTTTATTTAGTATTCTAAATAAGCCAATTAAGTTGAATTAAGAAGTAACTTTTATCCCATCGGTATTATGTATACACCGATGGATTTTTTTGTAAATTATTCCACCGGTATAAAAAAAGTATAAAAAAGTATAAAATCCATCGGTGTATACGCCATACACAATGAGATAAACCTGTTATTCCATGGGTATCTAATAAATACTCCATATACACCGATGCTCCCCTCCCTTCGGGGGGGCCCCCCCAAGGCATCGGTGAATATTTCAGTTATTCATTGATACCCATGGAATAACAAGTATGTATTCAATTCAAAAAAATTGAATCAATCCAAATTAAGTGGAAATAATTATAATTTTCAACTTAACTAGATAAATTGACAGATTTTAATATTCATTAATCATCCAATCAAAATAATTTTAAAAAAAATATTTTTGTTCATTTTTCAAAATATTTATTTATTAATATTTTTTTTAGAATTCAACTATTTTTAAAACAAATTATAAATTATACTTTTAGTAAATTAGCTTTTTAAAAATTTAAAAAATCATTTTTTTGCTAATTTAAATAAACTTTTTATTTTGTAATTCTTATTAAACTTTACTTAAAATTAAAAATTAGATTACTAGATATCAAGAAATTTTCAAAACCAGTTTTTAAGTATAATAAAACAGTGTAGTTAAATCTATTATAACCTATATATTAAATATTCAGATTTTTTTTTCTTACTAATTTTTTTAAAGTATTTCTTTGAAAAATGAAAAAATTAAAACCATTAGTAATATTTTTATTTTATTTTTTATTTATATTAAAAACTTAATTTATACTAAATATTTATATATATCATATAACTTTATTATTAATTAAATAAGAAAATTTCTAAAAGGAAAATTTCTTCTATAATAAATAAAGAATAATAAATAGGATTTTTAATAATAAAAATTTTTAAGTTCTCAAATTAATTAAAAAAATAATAACTATAAAGATGTAATATGTTATAATAAATAAATCTAACATTTTTAATTTAACTTTAATTTGACTCTAATCTTATTTTAATAAATGAATTTTTCTAACTATCATCGGGAGTGATGATCACCAGTGACTGAAATTATGACAATTGACTAGCATTAAAAAATATAGTGCCAGTAAAAATTGATAATTCTGGCCAATGGTGATGATCACCCCTGGTGATTTGAAGTATCATAAAAACCTTAATAAATATTAAAAAAAAAATTTTCCTTTTAATTAAATATTAAAAATTAATATTATAGAATTTACATAAAATATTTTATTTAAAGTTATTTCTTTATAATTTAATACAGGCAACCCCTTATTATAACAAAGCCTAGATTTTAGACCTTAACTTTACTATAGGATTATAATAAATATTTTAAGAGATTTGATTGGTTAATTCGTTATAGTAAAGGAAATTTATTATAGTTATCTTACTTATCTGACAAATTTACTATATTAAGAGTTCGCTATATTAAAGTTTAACTGTAATTTTATAACTTCTTAAAAAATATATAAATATATAAATAATTATATAAATCTAATTAAAATTAAAATAAATTTAGCTAAATTATATTTAAATGTTTTTATTAAAAATTTGAAGCAAAAAAGAAATTGCTATCAAAAGGTAAATTCAAATAATAACTTTAAAGATTTACAGAAAAATACTAATATATTATAATTGAGTAAGATGATCAAGTAAGTTAAAAAAATAGATAAGTTCTTGAATAGTAATAATAAACTTATAGTTTTAGTTAAATTAGATTAATAATAAAAAAACTAAAAGTATTTTTGAGTTCAAAAAAATTTTTGGATTGGTTTAGTTTTAGAAATATAATAGTTGGTGGTAATTTTTTAATCTATTTAGTATTATTTAATACCAATATATTTGAACATTTTATTACATAGTAGAAGTAAAGGTCTCTGAAATTTTAAAGTTAAATACAACTTAGTAAATTTACTATTTATAAAAATTTTATTCAGTTATATTTGAAACAAAAAAAAAAATATATTTTATTAAATTATAATTTTATTATAATGCTGAAAGTTTATATTTAATAATAAAAATGTAATATCTTAAAATCTTACAAATTTTTAAAAAAAATACAATTTAGAAAAAATGAACTGGTAACCTTATTCTTTGAAATAAGCTCTATTAAATTACTGGTTAAATATTTAAAAGAAAATTTATATAAAAAGTTGTAAGTATTGAAATTGCATAATTTTCATATGATTAGCCCAAATTTAAAGTAAAATGTGTTGTCTAGAACTTATAATAATTTGTCCAACTCTATATATTATTATAATTTAAATTAAATTTTTTATTAATATATGATAGTAGCTATATTTTATTATTGAAATCCACTTTTTTTTTATATTTTATCTTGTCTGTAATAAAAAATTTTTAAAAACTGCATTTTATTAGTATTTATAAAATAAAATTACATGATTATCAAATATAGACTTCTAATATTATATATGCTATTCAAATTATTTTGGAATATTATAATTATAATTTAGAATGCTATAATTCATTCAGTTTATATGTAATTTACTATGTAAAATACTAAAATAATTTGGAATGCTGTAATTGAATTTGGAATTTTACTTATAATTATGGCAACTCAAAGTAATTTAGACAATATTTATATTTAATACTACTATAATATAATATTATGTAATTTATCTTATATTCTTACAAATAATTTGAATAATATTAAAATTATTAAAATCTATTTACTAAATTAATTTTTAATATTATATTAAATTTTTAAATTATATTTTTTTTAAGAAAATTTCTTAATGTACACTAGTATTTGAAACACATATCACGTGATTTGATAAAAAAATTTTGTAAAAAAAAATCTAATAAATAAATCTTTAAAAGAAATGTATATTAGATGTATTTTAGTCTGTTCTGCAAGTTTATTTAGTATGTTATAGATGGTTTTGAATGTTATTTTTAAGTTATTTAAAAATCTTTTTTTTACTTTTTTTTTCATTAAATTTTCACATTAAATGATCAGCATAAAAATTTAATTTTTTTGGAAATTGTGTTCAAACACATAGTGTACAAATAGAAATCATTTTTTTTTAATATTAATTTATACATATTGCCAAAATTTTTTTTAATTTCAGTTACAATTTGATTCTAAAATATAGCTATTTATATAATGAGTCAAATTTGTAATAACTTTTACATAATCTGCAATAATTTTGAATCAGATTTAAAATTTTGGGCATATATTAAATATATGTTATTTGAAATTCTAAAACCCTATCAAAATTATATAAGTTGGTTAAAATTTCTTAAAAGTTTTTTTATAAGTTCTTTAAACTTAAATTAACTTATTTGTAGCCTAATTTTAGCTAAATCTATGAAATCAGAAGATTTTCTTTGATGAGTTTATCATGTGACCAAAATAGCCAAAATATTTTTGGCAAAATGTATATATTAATTTATTTAGACTAAGATAATTTAGTTTGTAGTTTAATTATATTAAAGTAGTTGATAAATATTTACTTTGTATTTTTTCTTTTTTATATACTTTATTATAAGATAATTTAAATAATACTAAAATTATTAAAACTAATTATTAAATTAGTTTTAAAATTAAAAATTATTAAATAGTTTTATTTTGAATTATATCTTTATTAATATTAATTATAAAAATATATTTTACTACCATTTGATTTATCTTAATAAGATAACTGTGATACTAAAATTATTGAAATCTAATAATTTTAACTTCTTTTAAAATTTTATTTATATTTACTATATCATATAATATTTGCTAAATTATTTGGTATTCAGTAATTGTAATATACTAATTAATATTTTGTTAAAATTGGTTAATTAAAATAAATTAAATTGTAGTAAAATTACCATAAAGTATTATTGGATCTTTTAAAATTTATTTGATTTAAAATTTAAATAATATTTGTAAATACTTTATAAAATTGAAATTTATTTTAATAAGTAAAAGTAAAAGATAAATCTCTTTAAATAAAATTTATTTAATATTAGTAATGTATTTAAAATTTTTTATTTTTTTTATTATTATAATAAAATTTTTATTATAGATATACTATAGTAATAAATATTTATTTAATTAATTATAAAATATTATATAATTTTAAATTTTTTTAAATTAAATAATAAATAAGTTAATTTTCTAATAAAATAATTCTAAAACTTATTAGTTTAGTTAAATATTAGTATAAACAAATTAAGAAAAAAACAAAAAAATAATCTTTTTTTTTCTGTATTTAATTATTTTAAAATAAATAATTTTATTTTGTCAAAAAATATTAATAAAAACTTTTTTTATTAAAAAGAAAGTAAAATTATGCACGTGTTTACGCAGGACTGCGATCACGCGACATTCTTGTCGTCTTGTCTCAAGCTTTTAGCCAAGATGTTATTAAAACATCCAAGTATCTTGGATTTCTTAGTATTGTAATAATGATAGCATCTGATCATGTAGCACGAGTTCTTGAGTCCCTGCAACACGCCCAGCATTAGCAGCTAGCATCCTTATAAGAACACGCTTCATCCATCTGTCCCACCAAATTGAAGATACTAGTGCACCAAATTCTATAATAGTATTCCCACCTTTTTCCCCTAAAAAATTTTTTTTCTTCAAGCAAACAGCACATTGCTGTAATATTATATATATATATACAAGTATAAGTTACTCATAAAGGTTTTCACATGGAGGACGAAGTTGCTGCTGTACGTTAAATTCTTATTTTGTCCAGTATACGAACTAAAATTAAGATATACTGTACGATTTGAGACTAATCTTACATTTAAATTTTCATCTCTCAATCTATACAATAGCTTGTCATTGACAACGGTTCCGGTATGTGCAAAGCCGGATTCGCTGGTGATGATGCCCCACGTGCCGTAAGTTAAATTTATGCATTTTTTTTTATACAATAAAAGTCGTTTGAGATCTTTATTTGCTTTAATTTTCGGATCAATGAGCCTGATAAATTATGTTATAAAAGTAGATTTCAAAACCTGGAATTAATTTTCTAATGTAGAGTTCTTTATATGCATTAATTTTTCAAATATTGTATAAAATTAGGTTTTCCCATCCATTGTTGGTCGTCCTCGTCATCAGGGTGTGATGGTTGGAATGGGTCAGAAAGATTCATATGTAGGCGACGAAGCCCAATCTAAGCGTGGTATCCTTACCCTCAAATATCCAATTGAGCATGGTATTGTAACGAATTGGGATGACATGGAAAAAATCTGGCATCACACGTTTTATAATGAACTTCGTGTTGCGCCTGAGGAACATCCCGTACTTTTAACTGAAGCACCCCTTAATCCTAAATCTAATCGTGAAAAAATGACCCAAATTATGTTTGAAACTTTTAATGCGCCTGCTTTTTATGTTGCAATTCAAGTGAGTTGTTTTTTTTATTATAATTTAATTATTATGAAACTATAATAACCTGGAACATATTTATTTATTTATAGGCTGTACTTTCATTGTATGCATCTGGACGTACTACCGGTATCGTTCTTGACTCTGGTGATGGTGTCACCCATACTGTACCAATCTACGAAGGTTATGCCCTTCCTCACGCTATTCTTCGATTAGATTTGGCTGGTCGTGATTTAACCAACTACTTGATGGTTATTCTCATGGAGCGTGGTTATTCATTCCAAACCACTGCTGAACGTGAAATTGTTCGTGATATAAAAGAAAAACTCTGTTACGTTGCTTTAGATTTTGAACAAGAAATGCAAACTGCTGCTCAGTCGTCAGCTTTGGAAAAATCATATGAATTACCTGACGGACAAGTCATTACCATTGGTAACGAACGGTTTGTATTCTTTGTTACTTTAAATGGCCGATTGAAGATGGTATCCGATTTAATATGTATATCTTGTAACATTTCTAATAATAGTTTCCGTGCTCCTGAAGCTCTTTTCCAACCTTCGTTCTTGGGACTCGAGGCGGCAGGAATACATGAGACCACATACAACTCTATTATGAAATGTGATGTTGACATTCGTAAAGATCTTTATGGCAACATTGTCCTTTCTGGGTAAATAACTCAAGATTAATATGAATATGTTTGATTTTTCCTTTGATATTAAAATAAGTTTTATATGATCTATTAATATTTTAGAGGTACTACTATGTATGCTGGTATTGCTGATCGTATGCAGAAGGAAATTACAGCGTTGGCACCTTCCAGTAAGTTTCATCAATGTGATTTGTTCATTTGTTTTGTAACAATATTTATTTGTTCTAAAATTTTTTGATTTACCAATAAATTAAATTTTAGGCATGAAAATTAAGGTATTATTATTTATAAATTAATTTTTAAAAGGGAATTATTTTACTAATTTTGATTACAAATATTTATAGATCGTCGCTCCTCCAGAGCGTAAATATTCTGTCTGGATCGGAGGATCCATCTTGGCTTCGGTATGTATACTCTTAACGTGTATTTATATTAATTATCGAATTTATCGTAATGTTAAATTTATTTTTAATATATTTTTAGCTTTCCACCTTCCAACAAATGTGGATCAGTAAACAAGAATACGATGAATCTGGTCCCTCGATTGTTCACCGAAAGTGTTTCTAGATAAATTATTAACTTATATATATATATATTTTTTTTATGTTTTTTTTTGTAACAATAATTGAAATGAATGAATGATTCAATTTGAAATTTCTCATAAATAAAAGATTTCAATTTAAATGGTTTTGTAACATAATAATAAAACCAGAACATTCTTAAATGATAATTCTATATCCATATGGTTGGTTTAAATTGTGGTACATTTGATAATTATTAGCCAATTCTTTGTGTACATTTTTCTTTATGTTCTTCTTGATCTAAAGCTTACTATTTTACAAATAAAAATGATATGTAAATAGCAAAAATAATACTATTTTTAACTAAAGATTTAGCATAATATAAGTCATATAACTACATTAATAACACAACTATGTAACAGAGAAGGTAATAATATTCGAAAACAATTATTATATTATATAAATATAGATATAGATATATAGATAAAGTGTAAATTCATCATTTAATTCTTCCTAAAATTTATGTTATAATTATATGTAAATATAATGGAATTTTATAATAAATATATTCTTTTTATTAATACAAAACATATTTCTATTGGAACTTTCATAGAAAAAGTCAATTATATTATTTTGAAATTTTGCAATAATTATATGCTTATGAATTTAATCATTTAGAAAATAAGATTTCCTATTTATAATAAGTTTTTTTTTTATTACTGAATATCTTAAAAAAAAGCTTAAACTTTCAATTAAATATCTGCAAAATTTCATTTTATAAAGACAGTTAAGAATGCTTGCCAAAACTATTTTTTCAAAATTTAGTTTAATTAAAATTCAATCCAAAACTACTTTTTATAATAAACTTAATTGCCAAATAAAAATAAAGTTTTTGAATTTTGGATTTTTGAATTTTATTAAATGAGTTTTAGGCAGCAATACTAAAGACAGTTTTGAAAATCCATTTTTTGCAAATAATTATTAATAATTATATAATTCTTAGTAATTTTCTTGTTACTTTTGCTACTGCTATTTATTGTTTTACTTTTTCTTTTATTAGCAGTACTCCTTTTTATTAATATTTATTAATAACTATTACTTTAAGGCTTTTTATTATTAGTTCACTTTAATATTACTATACTTTATATATTATTTCTACAGCAAATTGTAAAATTATGTGATGTCACTAATGTCTGTCACCTGTCAATAAACAAAAAATCTATTTTTACAAATATTCTTCACAAAATATTAATATATTCTTGCTTGGTTTAAATTTTTATATTTATGTACTTAACTTTTTATATTTATTTCCACTTTTAAAATTGATAGTTTTTATTACAAAAGTTTATATTTATTTCAACTTATAATTTATTATTAATAAAGTAAATATCATAAAAAAGTTTAGGGTAAATCATATTACCTTTTTGTTAATATAATACTTTATTAATTAATTATCTTAAGTTTCTACCTATATTTATATTTTCTGATTGACTTATTCTAAACTGCAGAATTTCTATCGAATTTTACTTCTTTTTATACTTTAAGTTCACTACCCTAAAATTACAAAAGTATTTTAAATAATCAATAATCTAATATTCTTTAATTTTTAATCTAATATTCTTTTATCTTTAATCTTTTAATTTATTATTCTTTAATCTATTATTCTTTAATATATTATTCTTTGATCTATTTCTTATTTTTTATTTCTCTAATCTATAAATAAAAATTATATTATAAACATTACGTCATATCACTGACCTATTCAGTATATTATTTATCTATATCACATGACTATCCTGATATCTATGGTTACAGTGACCATTTTATGATTTTTCAATTTAAAAATTTGATATTTTTGATTTTTAAAAATCAGTAACAATCAAGTTTAAAATTTGTTTATTTAACCTTTTAAAATAAAAATAAAAATAAATAATATGAATTATATGATTTTATATCAGTATTAATGTTAGGAAATGGATTTTATTACTAAAATAGATATTTAAACTTGATACAAAAATATCAAATTTTTAAACTAAAAAATCATAAGATGGTCAACCAATTTTGCAATTAGCTGTAATAATTAATTTTTATTAAATATTATATTTGAATAAATATAAAATTGTGGCAAAATATATTTATTTAATAATAAAAATGTCTAATTTTACATTTTTATAATATTTAAATAAAATAGAGTTTTGTAATTTATTATTATGATAATGTATCTAATAATCATGTGATATATGCATATATTTTAAATATATCGTAAAATAAATAAATCTTTAACATTACCCATGATAATAATAGAAATTTAATAAATGATATTAAATTATCTGTAATACCTGTATTCTTATTTCTTCAATAAACTGATAACTTTATCTTTCAGAAGTGAATAAACAGAATGTACTGTATATTCCTTGGTTGATGCCCTTACAGCTAGACTCTCATATGATAAGCAACAAGATTTTATATAAAATATTATCAATATGAATACAAGAAAGACGTTATAGATATACAAGATACCGTAGTTGCAATGATTGAGATTTCTTTTATAAAGCTTTTTATAATGCTTTCCTGTATATTCCATAAAGATTACCATATATTATTTTTTTGTCAAAAATGTTCATTCACTATTCAAGGGAATCTGCTTTTCTTTATCAATAGCATATAAATAATTGTTAACAATACTTCTCAGTAATAATAAATGGCTCATTTAATGTATTCTTATTTTCTTGGTAAAATACTGTAAGCCTAACATAAAATTTAGCTGAAAATAATGTTTACAAACTATTCCTTTTCAGATAATCATAAGACATAAATATAAGTGTACCTCATTTTTTAAAAGAATGATATAATCATATAATATTTGGATTTTAATAATTTACCAACCTTTATCTTCCATATTTCTTTGATTTTAAGGGAGGTTATCAATGTAATGTTCAATAATTCCATTCTGCTGATAAACGTAGTATATTCCAATAGTTATAAACATGTATTTTCAAACTAAAATGATATAAAGTATGTGACTTCAGACTGTAACAAGATAAAACATGTATTTTCAATTTGCTAACATGATAAATATGTTTCATAAAAAAACTGTAATAAAAAAAAGGATCCCAGATATCTCCAAAACAGGTCATAAGTCACACTTTCGGCAGATTGGCCCATTTTTCAGGGGCTCAAAAAATCGTTTTTTGTAAATATCTCGGCATCCAGTAGTCCAATTTTGATGAACATTTTTTTAAATTGTAGAGCTAATTGAGGGCTACAAAATAAAAAAAAGTTCATTAAAATTGAATCACTGTATGCTGAGATATTTACAAAAAACGATTTTTTGAGTTTT
>QZLH01001229.1:21339-37779 GCA_003833135.1 Oehlia diaphana
TGATGGGTGGATTTCCAATTTCAAAAAAAGACATAATCTCAAGCAGTACAATATGCATGGAGAAGCAGCAAGTGCGCCACTCCAAGATCTTGATGCAATGCGTGAAAATCTTCGACAAAAACTAAAAAATTACAACCCTGAAGATATTTTTAATTGTGATGAAACGGGACTTTTTTGGAAAATGCGCCCTAATCGTACAATATCTAATGGTCCAGTTGCTGGTACAAAACAATCAAAAGATCGCGTAACTGTTTTGCTAACTTGCAATGCAACCGGTAGTGAAAAAATGCGCCCGTTATTTATTCATAAGTATGAAAATCCTCGTGCCCTTAGAGGTATTAGCAAAAATACACTACCAGTAAATTATTACTGGAATGCAAAAAGTTGGATGCAGGTATCAATCTGGAATGAATATCTCAAAAAACTTGATTCACGAATGAGAGTACAAGGCCGGAATATCCTCCTTTTAGTTGATAATGCTCCAACCCATTCTTTAAATGAAAATACACATCTTACTAACATTACTATTGAATATCTCCCACCAAACACAACAGCGCATCTACAACCATGCGACCAAGGGATTATTAATAGTTTCAAGGTACTTCAATCTATTAATGTTTTTAATTTTTAATGTAAAGTAATAATATTTCTAATAAAAAGTTTCTTTAACAATTAGGCACAATATCGAAAATTATTATTAAGAAATAAAGTTAAAACTTATGATAATTATAATGAATATGGTCTCTTTATCATATGTTTGAATATCGTATATCCATTTCAATGTCAAATTTTCAATTTCCTCTGCCGTTGGTCTATTTAATAGATTCGCATCTAAACATCTTTTAATTAAATGCATAAACAGTTGGGGTACTTTAATTTTAAACTCTGGTCTAAGCCCTCGACAGATTCTTATAGCTAATTGTTCATCATGTCTTATGTCATGGTACGGAGGTAATTCGGAAAATACTTCATACATAATGATACCAAAACTATAAATATCAGCAGCTTTTGTATAACTTTGTCCTCTTAAAATCTCGGGAGCGACATAAGGTAAAACACCATAAACACATTTTTTTGTATTTTCCAATTCATTATAATTCGCTGGTTTGCATAATCCCATATCTGTTATACAGGCGTAACATGTATCAACAATATTTCTACTATGTAAATCTCGATGAATTAATCCATTTGCATGGATTTGATTAAGCCCTGCGGCAATCCAACGTAAACTTCCGAGTTTTTGTTCCCACCTATACCAATTATGCTGTTGTTTCCTTTTAATAACGTTATCTAAAAAATTTCGTAAACTCCCATTACATGCATATTCCAAAACCATCATATAATTCTTTGTCTTTGGATCTTATGTTATTCCATAAAGCATAATAACTGAACCTCCACCAATTGTATAATGTAACATAATCTAAATTATACATTTAACACAATAAGTAGAATTATTTTTAGAAACGAATTAGTGGTTATATAAATGTACAGTACCTCATTCATAAACTCTGATGTAACGTTTTTTGAGTTATTTAAACTTTTCAGAACCACTTTTACGTGTTGATATTTTCTTTCATAACTTCGTTTTACATAATCCCAGATCCACGTAAATGCATCAATCCATATTGCTTTATATACAACACCAAACCCGCCTTTTGCGATGTATTCAAAATTAGAAAACTTGTTATAAGGTATCCATTCTATTGTACCAAAGCATAATCGTGATGAATTATAGCCGTTACGTTTCATTGTACCGATACATGCCTTTGCCGATAGCTGGGCATCTTGAATAAATTTGTCGATATCAACATTACCACTGGTCCAATTTCCAAAATTTTTTTGATAACATTTTACAATACATGCGTCACAAATGTCACTCCACCAGTAACCAGAACTTTCTTTACAAATCACACACAAAAGCATAGGTTTGTCCATTATTCAAGAACGTAAACCTTATTTACCATGAAATAAGGTAAATGTCAAATTGCGTTACGAACAATCCTATGCTATGATAAAATATTTTTTGGAATAGAGCTTCGTATGACATTAATGGCGTAAAATGTTTGGGGGATTAGTTAAAAATGGAAGTCCATTGCACTTTTAAGATTTTTGATTATCTTCTAACTTGCTGATGTGACTAATGTTATATTTCTTTGACGCTCAAATGTCTTTATGATAAGCTTGTATCATTCAAAAGTAATATACATAAATAATGGTTAATAATCGTGTAATCCGCAGTATCACTTGTTAGACATTTCCTGTGTTATCCTATCTCTGATAATGAAAATAGTCTTTGATATGCGACAAAATGATGATGATCACTGAAAAGATATTGCTTTGATTAATCATGAAAAGGTTTGAGGTTTTGCAGTGCCATGTACTACACAAAGTAAGTAAATATGAAGTTGTCAAATATTCGATAATCTCACCGAAAAAAATACCTGGAAAGGTTGTTTCTTAGAATGACTTAGTTAAGACAGTAGCGATAACAAATTAAACACTATACCGCAACAATGCTACATTGCTCAATAGGGATTTTGAACCTAATGTTATTATCATACAGAGATGATGTAAACATTTCAGATGAACTCAGAAGCGATATTCTTGATTCTTTGCTATTTTTTAAATCCTTTCACGAAATCTTTTGTATTCGGAAAGGAGATACTAGAACAGTAACTAATCCGTAAAACTCTAGTAGAACTAGTGAAACCACCAAAAGTGCAAAGTAAAGAGAAATAAAACAAATATTCAGTTCAAGAAATCTCATATATAAAAGTTTCTATAACCGTTGACACTTATTTGCCTTTAAGTTTTTCTGTCAACATATTTTATGATGTCACTTGCGTTACCAAAATAATTTCAACTTAATAAATTAACTTTGAGAAACCATCCATCGATATCATGGTCTTATTTTTTTTATGTGGACTTGTCGTATCTTAATCCATCCATATGATCTCAAAGAAATATCACCATGCTGTTTTTTGACATCAGTAGGAGTTTATATGTCGGAATGTCGATTTTTGATGCTCGATATTCATAGGACAATATCTTCTTGTGATACATTACCAATTAGCGTAATCAATGACCAGGTATAATAATGCCATTTTCTTCTTGTGATACATTACCAATTAGCGTAATCAATGACCAGGTATAATAATGCCATTTAGTATAGATTTTCATTATCCTCTTCCAAAATTTTCAACTTACTACGTAATACAGACTAGGAGTATATTGGTGAAACATCATCTGTTGATCTACACTTTAGATAGGAAGTTTCTGTATTACATGATACGAAACACAAAATTTAGCACGTATTCTTTCACGTAGTACAACCTATTCGAAAAAAGTTGCCAACTACGAGATCGTGACCCTAGGTCACAGTCCGCTTAATTCATTTCCGCAGTAGATCATGTGACTTAAAATTCCTCTTGCCAAAATTTGTCTTATTTCATGTGTTCTGTCAAACTGCGTATAACATGTAATACAAGAATGTAGTAATCTCTGCAGTGATGATGTTCTGTGATTTGGCTGAAATTACGCAATCAGCCAACATTACAGTAATAAGTCAAGTCACCATATTCTGTGAAATTCTGTGACACAAAAACGTGTTACGAATTTTTGAATTATGTTCCTACGCAATTGGTTACAGCAAATAAGTTTCATGTTGGTGGAGGAGATTAAGGAAAACAATACATCACCTATTCGCCTTATCGGGTTTTTACGTAAGTAATACGACTTCAGGGTTAATATTTTCTGGGAGATTTCAAGTTGACATGAGCGTAAGGCTTGATTTAAAACCGTGAGATGGGTAATGAGATTCCGATCGAAAAAATAATGTGTGGGATAATAAATTTAGTGGGAATATTGACTGTAGATACCAACTGTAGATATCGAAGAATATAAGGATATCAACCGCAGACATTAACTGCAGGTATTAACTGTAGATATCAACTGCGAATATTAACTGCGGATATCAACAGGTAGAATATGAGTGGACAACTGCAGAGAAGAATATTAATGGAATAATGTGAACAGGGATAACGTGTAAAGAATGTGAGTGGATGACTGTGGAGAATAATAACGCAGGCAACAGGGGGGAATAACATGAAAGAAATATAGGTGGATGACTGCAGAGAAGAATATGGGAATATTGACTGTAGATATCAACTGCGGATATCAACAGGACGTAAAAAGAATATGTGTAGACGACAGGAGAGGAATAATGTGGATGATTATTTAACACTACACCTGAACTAAAATGGGGAATTGGAACCTCTTATGATATTCGTAATCAGGCTTTGGATGATCTGTTAAAAGCCCATAACTCAACATTTGCCACTGGTGTTAAAAACTTTCTTATGGATTATTTTTTTCGGTAATAACACACATTAGGTAAATATAACTTAGTCCCTTTCTCATGTAAACATATCATGTATTATGATTATGATTTTTTGTTATGTATGCGAAAAATAATATTTCGTAATATGAGACAGTTGAAACATATATCATTGGACACTTGGCAAACACTAGGACATATCAAAGCTGAGCAACATGACAAACATTTCAGTGCTCATTAGCATACGTTTAGAAAATATCTGGAGTAATTCCCATGTTTCTATTTCGTACCCTTTGGGTATATTTTGGATGACAATGAAGATTTCCATGTTATGAAATTAGTGGCTCTGAAAAACAATGTTATTACTCGGTGGGAATAATTCATTGTGACTAAATACTGATAATATTATTTCGTAATCGGAAGTGCGTAGTGAATGAGTACACAATAATACAAAATATCCAACAAGGATTTCGTGGATAAAAATGCATTCCTTTTCACGGCTGAAGTTATTGGATTATGAAACATTTGATACGGGGATTGTCAATTGCTTCAATACATATAAGGTATGGTGACATGCGTTGTTTTGTCGAATGACATTGCAATTTCAACCTAGCGAGTCACTGAAATTCATGGGGGCATTATTTAGGCATTTTTTTATATTCTGTAAATTACTTCGTGGGCAAAGCCCAGGATCGATATCTCATTAGGCACAGTGATTGTCAAAATTCTGGCTATCGTTGAGTATCATTCGGATCTAGCATATAAGGGTTAGTTATGAGAAAAAATTAAAATTGAATAGATGCATTATAAATACGATTGAATAATTGGCCAATCTTTCATTAAACCATGGGTCGAAAAACACCAGTCGACTACCAAGCAACGATAATCAATGCCATGGAAGAACATGAGAAACCCATCGAACCTAATGCTGTTATTGAATTCTTACAAAATAACATGAGAGTCTTGGGCGTTGATACTAATGATATTGAGAAATTTCGAGAAATCCTTGGCCCAAACTTTCTTAATTTGACCGAAGAGACGCTCACAAGAAAAACAGGCACATTCAATCTAAAACATAGAAAGGCGGACAATATCACAACTGTAGTCTATGCACTTAATCTACTTCGTGAGGCTGAAAAATTGCTAAAAAGGTTTGAGTTATCTCTCGAATCAGCAGTTACACTCCTAAAAAACTTCGAATCAGAATAAAAAATCTCAGGTGGGGCCCTACTAAGGAATTTATTACAGCGTGATTATAATTGAATTGACCCATAGTCACTCAGATTACAAATAATTGCTATATACAGATGAAACGTTCTTATCCAAGTATATTAGGAATATGAAATTAGGTAAGAAGACTCAATGGAGATTTAATGAAAAACTTATTTTATTGGAAGTAATCCTAGAACAGAATGCGACAGAAAATTTATATCTTGGACTAATGTAGGAACAAAGTTTCGAGAACTTGCTAAAACTGAAAGAAGTGATGATGCCTGCAGGAGTCATTGGAAAATTTGGATAGAGAATAAAAAAAAGGAATACTAAATTGGTTGGCAAAAAAATAAGGAGTTACTCTTCCGCTTTTATTTTTTTAAGTTATTCATAAACGTTAGCGTTAAGTTATATGTAGCTTATTTGACATAGGTATAAATAAAAAGTTTAGACTACGTATTTTTTACGACCAACTTTATTGTCTTATGTGGTGAATAGGAACGGAAAAAATTATTAGGGGCCTTCCTAAGGAACTAGTTGCAACATGATTATAATTGACATGGCCCATGGACGCTCATCTTGCAAATAATTGATGTATACCAGTGAAACCACCTTCTCCGAATATTAAATCGAAAATAATATCTTATCATATTTACCCACACATAACTTGGCTTTCATTTAAGTTCATCGAACCATATTGTAATAATACGCCAACTAATTCTGCTCTATAATGACGTGAATAAATCCCATTATTCTTTCCAGTGGAACTGAGCTCACCCGAAACTTGCATCACATTTCTCGTAAGTCCAATTCCTCCGAATCTTTAGGAACTCTGTATACTTGATATTAAATGGATTTTTGCTGGTACTGGAAATCAGTCATTGGAAGGAGAGGAGAAGAACTGAGAATGTGGGTTAAGCTGTTACCGTGAATTCCGAACCTTTTAACACACTGCGTAAGTCACTCATGGTACTGTACGAAGATAAAGAACATTTAGATTTTTTTCTTAGAGCCTTTTCTCTTTTACAAGCTTCTTAGCCAGACCATTTCCAATCCACAAAGTTCAACTTTCTTCTGTTGTGCCAGAAAGACTTGGTCGTCGATTTTTCTTTTGAGAAGTATAATAAAGTCGTTTCCATCAAATTTACTATTTTCGTTCCTTAAAGAAAAATATAAGGTCAAAATGGGCGTAGGCGCAGTTTATTTAAAAATGAACGTTGAACAAGTTAGTGGTTACGCACAGTCGCATATTTATACATTTGATCGACGTTCCGGACCATACTGGATCGGAAGTATTCCGGCAGTCGACTAGTCACAGGACTAACAATAGATCCGAAGTATCCCGTGTTTTTATTCACGTGCTTTTGGATAAAAAAAGTCATATATATATTTCCGCATTGCTGAACAACTATTGTAACTCACTGGAAAGAGAAAGTTATAAACTCTTCGTCTGTAAATGGAATTTATGAGAAAACTCGATTAATTTATATGATGTCTGTATAATTTTTTTTCAGATTGGGATCGCAGTTACATATCTCCATAATTAGGAACACATTACGAAGTAATACCACTACGGAAATTGGACCTGTTTATAAATGGTTAAAACGAATAAAAAGAGAAAATCCTAGCAGACAGTTAAAACATTTGGTATCCATTTAAGTTTTTTTATGATCAACATGGGGACAACAGAATAGACGAGATACAGTTAGAACATACAAGAATAATTCACTTTGAGGGTAACATGTTATTTCCGAAAAGCTTGACAAGGAATAATAATGTAATATGTTAAGAACGATGAGCAATAAATTGAACACAATGATTTAAAAAACGAAAATGATGTCTTTATTAAGCGTTTGATTTTTGTATAAAGTGTATGTTTGTTGTATGATTAAGGCATTACTATTAGAGAACATGAATGATTACTAGTATGATGTTTGTTGATTTCAGTATTTACAATAGTGTAATAACATGTCATGATGTATTCTTTTCACGCCAAACGAAATTCTACCTCGTACCCTCTGGGTAAAAAACCCTCCCTTGTAAAACAGATTCTTTTATCATATCGAGTTGAGGGTATGAGAGTCTTGCGATGGTGTCTGCGGTAATAGTACGAACTCTTTGAATTTTATCCTCCCCAATTGCGTTGAATAACCAGTAAATCTTCCTTGCCTTCTCTGTCTTTTTAGCTAACGAATCGTCTGATCCGTTGAAAAAACTTTTGATCTCTTGTTTTATTTTCTTTTTAGCTTCTAACGGAGGATAATTTTCGTTAACAAGTTCGTCATAACGTTCATTTAGATTCTTTCCCAACAGGAAGTAACATATTAAGCTTCTCGGATTGTATCTCTCATTTCGCTGTCACAATTATCCGTCTGCTCCCATAATTGAGCTAAATGGTGCATCCTATAAGATGCAGTTAGGACATTAACTGATCTAACTTTTTCTAGAGGTTCATCATTCGGGTTCAGCAGTTCATGAATGAGAACTATGATGTCTTTCTCGACTTTTTTATTTCTCTTTTTTTCCCGAGGAACATTGGGTGTCTTATCAACTGTAGTGCCAGGACTTTGGTCGTACGTTACTACGAGATTCTCTCCATTTTCGTACCAATATTCGCTCACGTAAGAAATATCGCCTGTCCTATTTATACTTTCGTTAGCTGCGATGGACATGGTGTTACTTCCAAATTCGCTGTCAAAAAATAAAGGGGTCTCTCCTATTTCAGTATGTCCATATGCGTCAGAAGAATCTAGAACTCCCTCATTGTGCTGGTAGTCATTCCTGGAACAAAGCGGGCAAGACACAGGTAGAGGCTGGGTTTAATTTATACAAGACAAATGATACTGGTGTGTACACGTGAACGTAATGAAGTCTTCTTGACATTTAATAATCAGAAGAGAACTATTTGTATCATCTAATGGACAGTGTGTGACAGCTACTTGGATTTCGTTAGAGCAAATTAGACAAAAATAAGGAGAGCTGGATCTTTCTGCTGGCATGGCCATCGCCATTTTTTGAAGACTAATTTAGAGTTAACGAAAAAAACTGACCTTTTTATATTACGTACCAACAGACTATCCCCAAAATGTCCATGATGCTCTTCGGCATTATAAAACGGTTTTTTTATGGAATTCATTAGTTACTGTTAAGGAGTTTGTTAAAGACATAAAATAAATTTTTTACCAGACAGGAAAACGGTTCTGGAAATAATGACCACATTGGCCCAAAAAAGACACATGATATCATGAACAATGTTCATGTACAACTCAAAAATAAACCGCTGAAATAGAATTTCTTTTAAGAAGTATTGTGGTACCTAGACTATGCTGATAATTAAATAGACTGGTCCAAAAAGTATGTTGATCTATCTCATATTTGTTACTGCGGTTTTATGTATTATACGATGATCGACACTTAAATTCGGGTAGGTAGACCGAAAATTAACCTAAACTAAAAACAAGAATTATGCGATAATTTCATTAGAAATTGGTAATTATGATACAATGAATAGGGTTACAATAATTTATTTACATTAAATAATGATAACCACATTAATAACAGAAACGATCATATTGGCAAACGTAATTTATTAATTTGATGAATATATGATGAAAGTATATTCCACTGACTAGATATATATAATGCCGGTAAAAAATGCGTATATGACGAAATTTGTAACTGGCGGTTGTAATAATTTTACCGAATACTACTTCCTTCGGAAGGTCTAAAGACTATTCACCTTATTATTTTTTTCTTTCAAGTTCCGTTTAGAGTCCATGGAGCATGTCTCCAACGAATCTAAAAGTGGGCTTCGCTCACCCTAAAGAAACCTTCAAACAGACTTCCATTAGTTGTTCATTCGGAAAAGAAATGACCATTTTATAGTGGTATATGAACAAAAAATAAATTTATTAATTTCGTAGCACAAAATAGTGTGTGCCCTAGAAAGTAACAAATGTTTTTGTACTTGGAGGCGCATTATCCCAAATAAGTTAATCGAAACTACTGAAATTGTAATTTCATGTGTGACGAAATTAATGTTAATGCCTCGGGAAAACCTCTATTCCATGATCTTCATCGTGTTTGTATACTTAATTCTAACTAATGGCACGGATAATGAGTTCTCTGTGTAACTGTCTTTTGGTAGACAAAAACTATACCTGATACGCAAATATATTAGCCGCAATAGTATTCGAGTATGTATTATAGTATTACAAATGTTGTACTAATATGACGGTTATTAATGTATTATCTCTCATTAATCTTACCTTATTAGTAAAATTTTTCTTACTTTTTTACGTTAAAGTACAGTGTTACCCGTATCGAGGAAATAAGTAATAATTAACATTTGCATAAATTATATCCCTGATTTTCGTATAAAGTGACCAATCAGTCAGAGACTGCATGAAAATGACAAAATGATATGCATATGAGTAGATCCACAATTAATAGAACTAAAATCGTTCAAAAGTGTACTCGCTAGGCCTCAAACAGAATAAAGGAACTTATTATTAGATTGGTTTTGCGCACATGACACCTTGAACAAATGTTCAGAGTATCATATGATAATTAATTTTACTACGATTGGTCAAGTTCCGGATTAGTATTGGATGACAAGAACTTTCTTTAATAAATGATACACGAATGCCAAACCAGAAAAATGAAACGAGAAAATGTTTTAGTATCTGATTGCAGCAATGAAACAACAACAGAATATAAAAGTTAAAGTTACGTAAAGTGTTTGTGACAGATAGAAGGCAAGACTCACGTGTTACTGCGCACATTTTGCAACTACTATTTTTCAAATCTTGCTTTATTGAAACGATGTACAACAATATGTATTACAAGTACAGAACAATAACATGTGTTACATGTTAAAGACTGTGCATTAATTTTTTTGTTAGACCGCCCATGACCGTGGGCTATGCTCAATCCTTGACTCTTGACGCCTATTTCATTAACCCAATCATACAAGGTCCCTTGGGCTAATTATCATCTACTGTGATCAAATAATACAAAAATGTACGTGGAATAGACCTTCAAAGAAGTGGAGGGGTAAAAAAGAAACTATTTGACTTCTTAATGTACGAATAGGAACTACTTTCGAAGAGACTACCACCGGCTGCGCCCCTAAGACCTCCTTATTTTTTGTATTCATTTTGTGTTTGTTATAACACATAGATTATTATAATTAACAACATGTGCGAATAAGCTTGGACTAAAGTCACTATTTCTAAGAACCCGTGAAAGTACAAGGTACAATGTGAGTAGTCTTATTGACGAGAAAAATTACTTCAAATGAGATCAAACAACAGAAACCTTTCTTTCCCAAATACAGATTAATGCAATACCCATGATGTTTACTAAAGTGTCCCACTTCTACATTGCGAAATAATGCCCTTCAAATATTTTGACATAACTCTAACTCATCTCGTAAAGAGTATATGTCCCATGATTTAGAGATCCATATTCCTGGGGAACGTTTCATCAAATGAGGAGCAAGTTCAGATACTAATTTGTCTATATCTGAATTTAGTGCAACGTTTTCCAGTAAAGCCAAACGACCTCGAATCGTACAACCTTTAAGTAATGTTCCTATCGAGTCTACACTTAATTCCTGGTCACATTCCACGTCAAGTGAACGCAAAACAGGACAATTTTGCGCAATGGTGTTTATGACAGAAGTAGTCATATTGCGATAATGAAGTACTAAGTCTTCTACCTTTCTGCATGACTCGATAAGAGCGATAACAGGCTCATCGGTTAGAATTTTACTACAAACATCTAGAGTTCTCAATTGTGGACAAGATTCAGTAATAACAGACATAGCCTTGTCACTAATATTGCATTCCGGTATCAGGAGGGTCTCAATTTGTGTACAACACCGAAGTAGACCAACAATCGCATTTTCGGTGATAGTGTTGCAGCAAATCAATCCTAACTTTTTTAGGTTTGGACAAGAGTTTGCTATGTATTCTATGGACTTGTCTGTTATATACTCGCAGTTATCGAGATCAATGGCTTGTAGCTCGGTACACGATTGTGTTAACAATTTGATGCCTGCATCTGAAATGGGACAGCTATCACCACCCAAGTCTAATGACAGAAGATGAGGATATGTTTTCGCAATCAATTCTAGTGAATCATCAGTTACGCCATCACACGAGGATAATCTTATGCAACGAAGGGAGGGACACGAGATTGTTATAATTTTGACCAGTTCATCGTCCACTATATCGCTTATAGCCAATCCCCTTAAGCTGTGGCACGCACTAATGAGTAACTTTAAGTTGGCAATATGATAAAAACTGAGCCTCCAATTTGTGATCACCTGCTTCAGATCGGAAAAATTTGGAGCATTAGCTATTTCCACACTATTTTTATTTTTAGATTTAAAGTGCTATTTTCGTAATAGTAACTAGGATATGCTATTTTTGTAACAATGAAGCCAGTGTTACAGGGTTGGATCGATCAATGAATAATTAATCCATTGACTTTTTTTTCCAGAACGTTCTAGCATAATACACATATTACGAATCCTTAAATTGGCATTATGCAAGTCAATCCGATGTCACTGATGTTAGAATGAGACAAGAATGGAAATTGAGCGACTTGATCTACCGATTTACAGATCTCGATTTTGTGAAATGTAATGAGGACCAGGGGTACTATAGCATCATCCATTCTAGCAGAATGGCACAAAATCACCATATATTGTTAATCCTTGTTTTTCCATATCTATTTTTGCTTCGCAAAGCCATAACCATGGTAATCCTAATACAAGGTCCGCTTTCAGCTTTTCAATAATCATGAAATCATTAAAATATCGTCACCATTAGTAAATACTAGTCTATCTTTCCCTTCGTATTGAAAAGATAAATCCAGACATTCCAACCTGTTTTTTTCTTTATATTCAGTGTACTCCATCTCAAGCTTATCGACCAAGCTTCTTCTAATGAAATTTTCTCTAGATGATGTATCTATCAATGCCTTGACTGTATAGAATCTACATCCTGCTTTCATTGCTCTGTGGCAACTTTTTAGATCTATATCATCATCTCCCTGAAAATGCCAAACTTTACATTCTATATAAGCCATTTTAAGTATTGTGTTTTATAACTGAATATATTTAATCAAAAATCCCTCCGGATCAGATCATTTGCGACCCTAACGCTTATCTAACATAATTATGTACGGACATGTAGGAATCGCGTAAAAGAAAACACAAACAGTATATAATAACTTGACCTAAGACTCAATAAGAAGCTGTCAAGGAACTTATTGTTGCAATAATCACCAGAAAATCACAAATAATCGTTAAAAGAGAAGTACTTTATTTTGTTAAATTTAAATTTTTATGAAAAATCGGAGTTTTTTTTATCAGGTGATCAACATTGTACTACACCATTTTGAAAACGGCGATAATAAAAGTTATATTGCTTTATTATGTATATTCGTTATAACCACATTTTTCATAATTAACGGCCTGGATTCCGTCTAATAATAACAAATGTTCCTCCTTGAATTTGAGGCGCATTGCTTAAAGAAAATCTGATGAATTACAGTTTTATGACAAATTGATACGCTATGATTTAACATTAATGGAGTAATAAAGATGAAGCCGTAACCAAGAAATATACTGTTTATTGCACAAGATCGCTCACGTTTTTTGTGTAATTATATGTTATTTTAAACCCCTATTCATCCCAATACAAATCTACTAACGACCTATAAATGGAATTTTGTTTTATTATGTAGGAGACAGATTCATCTGAGTCCAAAGAAACCCATGATTCCAATCATGCGGGTCTGAAGCAGTAATCGCGTAATTTTATTTTTTGTTTAAAGATACAGCATATATTATTTATAACGCATTTAACCATCTTTTATTTACCAGAACTATTAGAACAAATTTTATATTTCTTATTGATAGATAAATCTCTCTATCCCGCTCTATATGTTTTCCGATTGTGGTACAGATGCGGTGCCCCTATTCTATGGAGATGCATTGAGCTAAAAGGGAATGATCCCAAAGCAAAGAAATTCATAGAATTAGTATGTGGGAAGCAAAAGCCAATTTATAGCTCGAAACTAACCCATCTCGAAATTTCATACTATAATCCACTTTCAAGTAAGAAAATTGAAGGCATCATAAGAACATGCCCAAACATAATTCATTTGAATTTCAAAAATTGTGTGGGTTTTAGTAATAGAGCATTAAATCAGCTTAAAGCATACCCCAATCTGAGATATCTTAATTTATGTAGTAGTGGTATTATGGGTGATAAAGCTTTATGTGGAATGGTGGGATCATATCGTAAAATAGAATATTTAAATATTTCTTTCTGCCAAGGCATTACTGATAGATCTTTAATCAAAATTGCGGAGAGTTGCCAAGCTTTACAAGAGTTTCATTTTGCTTGTGCGCATTCGATTTCTGAAAGATTTATAAGTCACATCTTAAACTCATGCCCAAATTTACGAAGATTCAGTATTCCGGGTAGCTGTCAAAGAAAAAATAGATGTGATATATTAGTAGAGAAACTTCTTACTGTAGAGAAACACCTTAATGTGAAGAAACATCTTAGTGTAGAGTATCTTGATTTTGGTAGGTGTGTTTACATCACCGAGGCTTCAATTTGCAATGCCATTCATTCCTGTCCAAATCTCCAACATCTCAACCTTAGTTTTTGTGGAATTACTGATGTAACTATCAAAGAAATTTCTCGTTCGTGTCTTTATTTAAAATATCTTAATCTGGAGGGGTGTGCTAATATTACTAAAGAAGCCATAGATCAGCTCGTTTTACTCAATCCAAATATCCATGTTGAGGATTTCATGAATTCTATGGATATGCGAGTTGAATTAGATCAAGAGATAAGACGGCTATATAACACTCGGCATAGTGATTATCTTGGTCGATATGCTATTAACTATAATTCGGTTCTATCTCAGGTACACCGACAACCTATATCTATAACAGTTGACTCTGGTGCCGATCACCACATTATAGCTATGAACAGACATAGGTAATATTTACAGTTTGATGTTAAGCGCTGGTGATAGAATACTAGCCAATCAATCAGAATGGTACCGTACTTTACCAATCTAGCTAGTTCAGAGAAGTGATCATCAGCTCGGAAGACTTAGCACAGATTTCTGCGCAATGATGTAATAGCCGATCACCAGGCAGGTTTGTGCGACATATTAATTTTCTATATATTCGTAAGAGAAAACATATTAACCTTTATTTTTTTTCCCCGAACAAACATGAGAAAAATGTGAAAGGAGGTCTAGTTTCAACATAGGACCTACCGTAAAAGTAAATACTGACGGCAAAAGCATATGCTATGAAGGGCTGAGGACTTTGTAATTTCGAGATCGCCAGGCGTAAGACCAACTATATGTCTCTCTGGTAGATCTACATGTGAAAAGGTATGAGGGTTCCGTTTACATATGCTTTCATAGAACTCTTGGCATCAGACGACAATACTAATTACGCCTCATACCTTCTTAACTCTTTCCCAGCAAGATATAAAGCATGTAGGAGTATATAGAAGTTCAGCCAACTTTCCGCAAAAAACTTTCTCGTAAAATAACACAAAATAAGGTATATATATACCCTAAATTATATATGTATGGGAGCGAGTTTTCTCACTATGGGTCTTATATTTAGGAAAACAAAATGGACGAAATCACTCTCAATTGTCTTATCGTTCCTATAGGAAAACTTATGAATATCCCTTGCGTTAAAGTAATGCAGGCGATTAGAGTTGAAAAAGATGAAAATTATATCATGCTCGAAGCTACAATTCAAAGCAGATTGGATGTTGAGATCCCACTCAAATTATGTATAATTCAAGCCAGAAGCAATAGTGAAAAGGTAATGGATAGTAGTACCCCTATTTCCAATTATTTTACTGAGGAGCCTAAAGCAGAGCACTTTCATATCACTGTATACCCCCGGTCAGAATAATCTTCTATGTAATAGTTTTATGTATTGTAGGCCGGCTACCGGCAACTATTTTATTTCATAAATAAAGTATTATTATTTTATCGGTACATGAGAAATGGGTCACGTGTAATGATGCGGTCCATGTAATATCAGGACTAGCCAATCTAACATTTTTATCCGAACCAATCTAGCCACTAGCCTATATAAAAAACGTCAGGTGATAAGTGAGAAGAGTCTTCACGGTTAGGGAGGCGCAGTGGTTAAGGCGATTGTTGCACCTATGATGCAATGTGGCTGATCATACGGCAGGCTTGTGAAACAGAATAATTTCTCACATATACCAGCCCTCAGTATTTTTTTCGCAAATAAAATTCTTTTTACTCTTGTCCTCACATACCGCACTTTGAGCCAATAACATTTCGCAAAAAATACTATATAAGCCGAAAACATGTCTATCACTTTATTCTGCCTTGTTAAAGGAAATACAACTGCGAGCGCTTTCGAAGTTGATATTGAGAAGGACAAGTCTATTAGCAAGCTCAAGGAGGCTATAAAGGCAAAAAACCCGCAAACTTTCGCTAGTGTTGACGCCAAAGACCTGAAACTATGGAAGGTGCCAATCTCTGACGATCACGACGATCAGTTGCGGAATCTTTCACTTGAGGATAGTGACGAGCTGTTGGCAATAAGAAAAATTTCGAAATACTTTCCAGACTCACCTCCCGAAGAATGTATTCATGTCTTAGTCGAGCCACCAGAGTCCACCGCCACTTCAGAGGTGTTGAAATTAAGAGAGGAAGTCGCCTCGTTGCAGGCATTACTCAACAAGTCCGTTGGTATGTATTTTTCCTTACCCAATGTAAATGAAATTTCCGAGACGGCCCGAAAAAGTTTTACTAACCGGCTGTTGCATCACAGCCTTCGACGTTGTTGTTAG
>QZLH01001231.1:7252-23209 GCA_003833135.1 Oehlia diaphana
ACCGCTTTTGGAAATTTGTGTAACATTTGACCCAAAAAAGGAAACGATCGGCAAAAATCACGTGATTTGACCGGATGACCGGATTGACGTTTTTCACCGGAGCCTACCTCTAAACTAAAGATTTATCAGCTTTTGTAAAATCAATAATCTTACTATTATCTATTTTATTAATTTTACTTATAGATTGTTTAGAACTTCTTCATTTAAAATCATACGTAAATATTTCATTTTAATATTGTGTAGAACTTTAGAACATCTTAAAGCTGAATGTAATTTCATTTTATTTGGCTTTTTATATTTTCATGATTATTTACAAAATTTACATACTGCTCCTTTATGTATATCATTTAAAATATTTACAATATCAAAGTAATCCCATACTTTATCCCTTCAATATCTTCTATAATTTTACTTGTGTCATCTAATATATTTGAATAACACTAGTAAAAAAATGGTCTATCCTACACATATCCTACACATATCTTACATATATAAGGTACTCAAAATGTAGAAAATCATACATAAATAATACACATATCATATACATATCAGGTACTTATATATATCGTATACTTATCAGGTACCTGATGTATATATGATATATATATATTAGTATCTGATATGTATATGATATGTGTATTATTTATGTATGATTTTCTACATTTTGAGTACCTTATATATGTGAGATATGTGTAAGATAAATTATTTTTTTACCAGTGTAATCCAAATTATCATTCAAAGTAGTATCTGTATCAGTTAAAATATTGCTTTCAGTACTCTATTATTAAAATAAAATATTAATTTTTTAATATTTGTATTAAATATATAAATACTTGTATACAAATACAAAGGTTATAGGTCTAAATCGCGATAGGTCAAAATCCCGAATGGGACAAAATCCCGACAGTTGGTTCACGTTATGCAGAATTATGCAGAATTATGCAGAATCTCGTGATATTTTTGACCAGCATTAGTATTCGAGATTTTGACCTGTCGCGATTTTGACCGGATCCCAATACAAAAATAAAGTAAATATACCATTATTAAAAGTAACAATTTACTATTTAATTAAAATTTGGGTTTTCTTTTTTTTTAAAAAAAAAAAGTTGGAGTAGTTCACATTTTTGGTTAACTTTATATATTTGTTTTAATCATATTAGATGAATATTTAATAAAAAAATGGCTTAGTATTTAGTTAAATCAAATTATATTACTAATTTTTTTGGGCTTAACTAATTTTTAATTTTTTGCTAAACATTTAATAAAAAGGCAAAAAAAGCTTAATTTTTTTAACCAAGCAAATTATACCAATATAACAATATTCAATGACTTAATATAACTAAATATACTAATTTTTTGGGCTTAGCCAGTTTTAATTTTCTTTAAACATTTAATAAAAAAGCCTCAGTTTTTAAGCCAAATAAATTATACAAATAATTCAACATTTAGTTTTTAAGCAAATTACATTAATTTTTATGCTTAACTTTTAATAAAAAAAAATTGATCTTTAAGCCAAATCATGCATGTTAATTTTTTTTTGACTTAGCATTTAATTAAATCAATTATATTAATTTTTGGGCTACTAATTAAACAATTAATAAAAAAGAAACTTTATTTTTTTTAAGCTATGCAAATTATAATATTTATTTGGCACATAGTTTTCAAGCCAAATTACACTAACTTTTGTATTTAATATTTAACAAAAAAAACTTGTTCTTTAAGCCAAATAATACTAAGTATTTATACTTGGTATTTAATAAAAAAAAAAGTTTATATATTTTAAATATATAATTTAATGAATTATTATTATATGATATTACATAAATATTTAATAAAATAATATTTACAAACCAAAAATTAATTTATTTTAAAAAAAAATAATATCATCAAAATTATTAATTCAAATAAAATAATCAATATATTACTATTTGCTAATATGTTACTTTTAAATAAAATATATTATTAAATACATTTATTATAATAACTCAGTCAATAATAATTTTAGAAATATAATTTCACTACCATTAAATTTTTTGCATCAAGACGAATCTAACGATATAAATTTCATTAAAATCTGATTGGTAAATCTCTTAAAAATTGGAGTATGTAGGATAAGAATTTAAACCCTGGTAATTTGTAATTCTGGCCAGAGTTAAAATATAAACTTCGTAAGATCTTAATTTTGCTCATATTGTAATGGCTGTAATGCTGGCTAGAATTAAATGATCAGTATATAAATTTCCTTTTTGGAAATACTTGTGAAACCAAAATTTCCCATTTTTTGCAGAAAGCAAAATTCCATTTTTGGGAGATATCTAAAGCGGAGTCAAATCACATGACTTCGAAAAAAATTTATTTTCTAAATAAAATTTTTCACAATATATAAGGTTACTTATCTAAACCTCTTTAAAATCTTACGATTAGTTTCGTCAAAATTTTACTATAGATTTATTATAATTTTGGCAGAGTTTTGGCAGTTTCAGCATTTATAATAAGTTTTGGCAGTTTTGCCTTTCTCCAGAGTTTCGCCAGTTTTTTAATATAACTTTAATATAGTTTTGGCAGAATTTAGCTTTTTGGCAAAACGCTATCTTGCCTAAACCCCTAGGTTTTGGCAAGCAACCTTAGTAATATATATACAACTTTTTAAACATATATACTAAGTGTATTTTAGCCTGCTCTGCAAGTTTATTTAAAATAACAAAATGAGTTTTGAATGCCGTTTTCGATTTATTTGACTTTTCATTTTTGTCTATCCATTTTTGGATATGATTAGCAAAAAAGCTTTTGCTAATATATAAAGTGAAAACCAGTATTTAAAATCTACTTTTTAATCTTAAGTAAACTCGTAGAGCAGGCTAAGATACACTTATTTTATGATTTTCAAATTTATGTTCAATTTGATTTATAAAAAAATTAGTTCACTCATATTATATCGAATCATATAATTTGACTCCACTTTAGATGACCCCCATTTTTGGAAATTTGTGTAATGTTACGTGACAATTGACCAATGAGATTATTTGGGATATGGGATGCTCTCCCATCCCATTTAATATGGGTGGCAAGTATAGTAGCGGTAGCATGGTTATTACATAACCATGATTTTATAAGTTTCTGCAAAGGTAATCAGGCATCATATCATATATAGATTTGTTGCTATATAAATTGTTTACAATTTGATTTCTGGCTTGAAATTAGGTATTAAAATTATATGTATTATTTGAAAAGTTTTAAGAAATGTATGGTTTAGCTTTTTAGCAAGAATTTTGCATGAGCATTAAAGAATCTGTCAAAAATCTTTTTTTTAATTGCAAAGACTCTGAAGCTTGTATGTTCATTAATATTCTAGATGATGTAATTCCATTAGTTTTAAATTTTTATCCAATAAATTTTCGAAATGGATGTTGGGAAGTTTATAAAAAAGCAATGCTTCATATATGAACAATTTTTTATTGATACTGCCGTAAAAATTATAATAAGTTACCATTGGCATTTCTTAGTAACATTTTTTATTGGCAAAATATTAATCACCCAATGGCAGTAATTCTCAAGTTCTCTTCATATTTTTAATGATTATTATGTAAAAAACTTTCACAGTTGTATTAGATATCAAAACAATTAATTTTAATACTGCTCAACAAATTATTAATCAAGCAAAAATAATTGTCCAGATGCGTGATAATAACTCCTTTACTAAAGTTTTTTCAAAATTATAACATTATTTACACAGAAAAGCAGTTGGAGTTTCTGGAAAAAAAGGTTGCAATTTTCCTTTTAGATTTATTCCAAAATGTTTGGAAAAATTGTGGATGTATAACAAAAAAGAAAATTAAAAAGAACTGGCAATACAATTTACCAACACTTGGCAAAATTGTAGATGAAAAATTCTTCCAATGGGTTGGAATTCATCTCATTCTCCTAAATCAGACAAACTATGTGATTGGAGTAAATGTACTTTGTCATCAGAAGAGGCGTCAGGTAGTGTTCTATTATGTAGTCATGGTTACCATACAGAATGTTTTAACCAAGTGAATCAGAGGTGCCCATACAAATATCTTTGTAATGGAATTAAAGATAATTGCAAGATATTTCAGAATATGTTGAATATGAAATTTGATGATGATAAGGATAATGGTGATGATTTGGAGGACCAGGCAAGTTTAGAGGATAATGATGATAATGTAATTGTTTTCGCTGATGAAGATATAAACAGAAAATTGGAGGAGGCATTAAACTCATTTAAATTATGTCAATAATATAATTTAAATTTATAATTAAGTTTACGTTTAAATTTATCTTATATACGTTTAACTTCACCGTAAAATATTATAATTTAAAATTTATTTTTTAATATTTACTAGCCGTTGAACCCGTTGCTCCGCAACGTCTGATAAACATACACGTGATCGTAGTCTAAACGTTACGGATACACAGGAAAACAATTATTATATAGTAGATATTTATATTTGCGACACAATGATCGACATTTACGTGACAATTAAGAAAGCCTGCTATGCTGTTATGAATAAAATGTCACGGGTTTCATATTTAGAATTAACATTTATAAATCATCAAATAAATTTTCGTAAACGCAAAAAATCTTATTTTTTAATAGTTTAATATACAAGGTTTACATGATTACTATTAAGTATGAACCCTTTAGCAACCCGCGCGTGCGTTTGTCATTGCATCATTCTCATTTATTGGAGTTGTTGGTTCACATCAATCATCGGTTTTCGATATTTAACTTTACTGACACGTCAAATGGGAAATAATCCATATTTCGTAGTTTTTTACCCCCCGGATTTTTTTCCCGATAATCCCTATCGCTATAATACGGCCGTTTTTTGATTACATTATCAATCGAGGCATCGCCAATACCGTCAAGAACATTTTTCAACCTATTTTTTTCCCAGAAGTTGGGATTTGTATCTCCGGTAATGGCAAATGATGCCCGAGAAGAAAAAATGGGTCCAAAGTGTTTTTTAAAATCTTCTTTTGAAATTACCAAAACACCTGATTCTTGCTCTCCCTCATATGGTTGCGAAGTAAAAATAATTGTAATAGCCACATAATCATCATCAGCAACATTATCCAAATTAATTAGATTATTCTTATCTTCTTCTTTAACTTTACTTTCGAGCATCTTTAATGAAACGTAATCCCATTTGTACTGGTTCATCATTATGAATTTATAATCGTCAATATCCTTAGGCATTCTGACAAGAAACACGTCAGCAAACGGAGCACCACTACCATTGATAACTACTACATCACCACTCTGCCAGTTGATTTTTTTACCATCAGATTTTTCTGTTAATGAATTAGTGATCGGAAATTGTTCATTTGCTTTACATACACGAAGGGGTTTCAATTTTACGCTCATATCAAAGTAAACATCCAACTCATCAGCATTGGGATATAATTCTCGTAAAGTCATTGTAGTCTTTCCCATACTTATCGCCAGATTAGTACGAAATGCTTCATGGTATGCCACAAACACCTCCCATTCTTCCCAATACATGCGATCAACATAGAAAGTTTTTACAAGTGTAGGATTAACAATACACAGAACGTCATTATATATACAGATAAAATAAAAGGGCATATTAATAAGGAACTTAGATTGTTCAACAGAGGAGAGAATAATATGTTTATCACGTTCTAGGCTTCTAATTGTAAGATCTGGATTATTATCATCCAAACGTTCATCAGAGGCAATGGCAATACCTTCAATGCAATAATACATGAGCTTCATAGCAACATTTCTGTTGTTTTCAACATAGGCTTTTATGCCATACTGTTTATCGAGACCGTCCTTGACTTTGATAAAATAGTCAACAAAGTCAAGTTCTTTTCTTTCAAGTTTCTCGAAGAATTCTCTCCCATGTTTACCATCTACTCCAAAGCATTCGATAAAGAGTCGTTGAAGTGCGCGTGGCAACCCACCGGTATCCCTCAGAAGCTGAAGCATTTGGCGACAATATTTCCATTTATATGCATAGTTTGCAATTCCCGCATTGAATTTTTCTGCAAAATGATCCGTAATCCGAATAATGGATTTATCGTTCAATAATGGACAATTAACAAACTGGAATGAAATTCTTGAAGCTTCTTTTTGGTTAATGACAGCCAGTGGAGCGGTCCCTGAAAGGAATGGTTGGACAAAGGCGGGTAAAGCGGATTTAAGCATAAATTCCGAAATATGATGGATCATATTTATGAAGAGGTTTGTTGGTGGATTCGACTTATCCTCTTTATCCCATGAATCAATATTTTGAAATTCATCAATATGAAGATATAGGAAAAAAAATTGTCTATCGGAGAGATTTAGGGATTTGCGAATTTCTCCGATAACAGCATTAATATGAAAATTATTAAAGTTGTCCGTATATTGTTCAAGTCGTAAGCGGAATTCTTGAAACGACATTCCACATTCTTTTTCAATAAAAAACGCATGCGTAATTCGTAAGCCGATAATTATTGATGCATCTAAGCCATAATCTTGTGGAGTGAGTCTGTGACCATTTCCGAAGTCTATATATAAGTATTCAAGATGTGTGTCATTTCTTATACTGTCATGAGGATTATCAGAAATATTATTGTAAATTTCCTTAATATACCGAGGCACTTCTTTTTTGATTTGATTATAAAGCTCCTGCCCAAATCGAGTTTTACCTATTTACAAGATAATGAGTAACTGATACAAATTGTTTACTAGGAAAAGTACAAAGAAACAATACCTATTCCCGGAGCTCCCCCACTGACAAGACACCAGTAGCACGATTTTCCATCTCGGGCCGTAATATTACTGTACATTGTCTCATATACAAATTTCATTGCCTCTGCGAAGTCACGTTGTTGCAATGGCATGTTTAATATATCAGGCAAATTAGATCCACCCTTATATGCATTCTTCTTAATAGCCTCAATAATTTTCTTAAATGAAAATGCTAATGATGATAATCAAAAAAAAAAATCAGGCAGAGAAACGAATGTAAATGATATAATCTATTTCTTATTCGAGAGGTAAAGCGTTAGGAGACACTTACCAGGCACTTGTACTATGACGTGAATGTTTTCATTTACAGGCAATTCCAAAAAAAGTGTCTTAACCGCGAATATTGGTATCAAAAGCTCGCCTTTAAATTTTTCTTCAATATCATCTTCGGTAGTAACATGTTTAAGTTTGTCGCTTTCTTCGAAAGCGATGTTTACCTTCCAAAGGTTAATGTCCTCATAATTAAAATTAATTTTATGAGTAATTTTATTATAGACAAGATACTTGAGGTGTGAAATCTTTAATTCATCAAATTTGACCAAAGAACCATTAATGTTGTTTTCTTTACTAATGGTAACCACAAAAGTATCAGCAAAAGAAGTATTTCCTAGGAGTAAACAATTTATTGACCCCATCATTTCAGTTGGGAGATAATTCTGTAAAAAAAAGAATTTTTTAGGTGTGAGAAATTTTGAGAGAAATTTTGAGGATATATATATACTTGTAAAAACCTTTCCGAATTCATCATGATTAATAATAAAATAGACTCAGTGGTAATATGATCAGTACACAAAAAAATGATCAGTACACAAAAAAATGATTAATACACAAAAAAAATGAATAATACGGTTTTATCATTACTCATTAGAATTTTGATTCTCCGACAAATTCTCAGGGTATTTATTAAAAAAAGTGAATTAACAGTTGCGCAAATTTTCGGTCATACGAGGTTGTGTTTGTCTATGGAAATATAATGTACTAGGCTATTTGCCTATTTCATACATGAATTTTTTTTTTAAGGTAAATTACTAATTGTGAGTATGTATTACCAACTATATATAATGAGTAATACAGAAAGGAGTTAACCAAATAAGTATTGTATATCATATGAAATAATCTACTCTGGTGTATGATCTGTAAAGCCACTACTGTGCAAATAATTGTTACTCTTCCTTATTGTATTGTCCCACACCGCCACACGAAGGAAATATTATCTTCACAAATATTATCTTCACTTGTTTTATGTGAGCTTCTTAATATATCTTCACTTATATATTTCATACGAAAAAACATTATTTCTACTTATTTTACGCAAAAAAATATAATTTTTACTTGTTTTACGCGAAAAAAATTTAATTTATAAAGCTATCTCACGTGAGAGTGTAAAAGAATATTATCTTGCTTGTTATTTCAAACAAATAAAGTTATCTCACTCTATTAATGGATACTAATTTTGTTAATAAAGAAGATATCATTTATGAAGATGAGCTTATTGAGGTATATTTATATGAATCATGTTTAGAGTAATCCAAATAATAATATAATAAAATATTATTTTAACATGTTATACAGCTACCAAATGATATATCTTCTGAATCAGAAGAAGATACAAAAATTTATATTACAAAACATATAACTGTTAAAACAATAATTCACTCACTAGTTCCAGTCAAATATCCTCCAACAAGTGAGATATAGTATACCTAACCGGGGACAGTGCTTAAAATAGAAATCAAATTTTACCAGCCAAGAATCTGGAATGAAAATTATTTTACCGGACAAGGATCCGGAATTTCTTAAAATTTACCAGCTTATAAATTTTAGTAAGAAAATTTTAAAAAAAAAAATTTGTATTTTTTGTTATTTATTAAAGAAAATTAATATTTTTTTTTTGAAAAAACAATTAAATTCTTCGTTTACAAACACCATTCCAGATTTGCAATGCTCTAGTAAAATCAAATTCAGATAAATCCGTTTCTTCTAATCCAATCATCATCCAATAATGTAATGTCTCATTATTTAAAGAATTCCTCAAATCAGTTTTTATTAAATTCTGTTTAGAAAAACCACGTTCACAATCAACAGATGAGAAAGGAATTGAGTATATAATTCCTAATAATTTAATAATATTAGGAAAAGTATCATAGTAAAATTCAAATAATCTTGGAAGTAATTTTTCAATTTTTATATTTCTAAAATTTGAATGTATTATAGCTTTGTACCAAAACCATTCTTCACATAAATTAATATTATTAATTTCCTTTTTGTAAAATTCTGACAACATATTTAATTCCTCTTCCCCATAATTTGTGAGTTCTTCTTTATACTTGGCCAGTTTGCATGATCAAGTATTTTCATAGAATTAAGTAAAGGTCTATCAGGAAATCTTTTTTGAATCTCTAAAACAACAGCTGATGCTTCATAATTTTCATTCTATAACAATTGATGTGCACCAATACTATAATTATTTTCTTCTTTTCTTCTGAAAAATTCAATAAAAATTTATTTAAATGTTCGCCTAGTGGTAATCTTCCATCATCATCATAATTCAAAAATTGTTGTTGAATTTTATTGAGAGTTAACTCTATAATTGGATCTATATCAGATATTTGAATATTTTTTCATTGGAAAACTTTACTTAATGTAGAGAGATAACCAAGAATATCCCATAAAAAATGCAAAAAAGCAACCAATTTCCAATTACAAATTTCTGTATATAAAGAAATAAAATTTTGTCTTTAAAAATTATTAGGTGTTGAAATTATTGTTTCCAATAATGTATCCATTAAAGGTTCAATTGAAAGACATAAATTTTTGATTGCTTCATACCAAGAAAGCCATCTAACTTCATAAATTTGCTTGATTTTCAAAATTGGATGCTTTAGTATTTCTTGATATTTATGTAAGATATCTATTCTTTTGGTAGAATTAGAAAAAAAATTGTATACTGACTTTATAACATGTTTAACATGTTTGCAAAAATCTATTTTTTTTTTCAGCAGAATTACAGGCTAAAGCAAGTCTATATACAATGTAATGTGTTATAAATAAACACTCATTTCTTTCTTTAAGTCTTGATGCTACTCCAGTTGATCTTCCTAACATAACACTCACTCTATCTAAAGCAAATGACATAAGTTTATTTGTTAAACCTGTAACAAAATCTGAGTTAATTATAAATTAAATAAAATAGTATACAATATTATTTAAAAACTTGCCTTTTTTATCAAATAAATCAACAATTGCGTCAAAAATAGTTTTTGAATCTTTGTTTCTTAATTGAATTAATTTTAAAAAACAGATCTTAATATTTCCATACAAACAATATTTAATATATATAATAAAATAGGATTCACATGAAATATCTGTGCTTTTATCTACCATAATTTCAAATGTAGTTGTTTCAGCCAATTCTTTCCAAATAGTTTCTTCTGTTGAAATTGAAATAGCAGATAAAATTTCACATCCAGATACATTATTTTCATAAGTAATTGTATTAAAAACTGATAATAGATGAGAACAATCAAAAATTCTGCATAATCTTATAACTTCAGGTAATTTGTTTAGTGAAATATCATTTTCTGCTAGCCAAAAAATTTAATATCTTCATCAAAACACTAACGTGATTCTGAACTCTGTCTATAGTATTGTTGGTAACCTTAATTAGTTTTACCTTTACAATCTCCCGATTTGTTACATCAGTGTGATCTTTAGTTATGAAATATTCTGATAGTGCAGAAGATTTAAAATTCTTTGAATCTAATTTAAAATAATTGTTTAAATTTAAATTATGTTAATAAACAAATAAATTAACTGCTATCTTGAGTAATTAAAAAATTATTTAATAAAATAAAAAAAAATACAATACCTTCTTTTCTAAATTTATTTTGTTTTTTATGACTTTAGCATAGTGAGCAAAACATTAGATTTCTTGATCCATCATATATCAACCACTTATAAATATTTAACCATTCATTTTAAAAAACTCCTGTTTTTCTCTTTGATAAAAGTTGCACTTTCTTTTTTTAAAAATTTAAATTTTTTGTGTTGCGCATCCATAATTATTTGGTACTTCGATATTAGCTTCTTCTAAATCTGAATCTACTTTACTAGATTTATTATTATCAAATTCTACGTCTTCACTAGGCATTTTTGTCTTAAAATATTGCTCAATAAACATTTTTAATGATAAATATAAAAAAAATCAAAAATCGCAAATGATTATCAAATTAATAATTTATGATTTTATTAATGCTGATATGCAAAAAATTTTGCCAGATAAAAATCCATTAAGCTTAAAAATTTTTTAAAAAAAATCAAGAATGCAAAATTTTTACTAGAGATTTTTTGAAAATTCTGGTTTTTACCAGAATTTTGTCATCTATTTTAAGCACTGACTGGGAATGTGATAAAGGATTTATTGTATAAAATATTCAGTCAAATAAACGTAAAGATAACATCAAAAATTTAAAGTTAAATTTAAACTAATTAATTTTAATTTATTTATCATATATTATAATTAGCTCATATACGAACTAAAAGATCAAATACGACAAAATCTATTTCTGTAAAACATAAACAAAATAGGCAATTTGATAATAATAAGAAAAAAAGCAAAAAAAACTATTGTGATTGATTCTAATATTAAAGAAGATTGTGAAGACAGTGATTACAAAGAAGGTAATAAAGAGAATGAGTTGGCGTTAAAGCTCAAAGAACTTGAATACCAGAAAAAGATTTAGCATTAAAAGAACGTGAACTTGCTTTAAGGGAGTATGAAGCTAAAATTCATGTAATGGAATTGACTAATTGTGAAAAGGAGTGTCAATTAAATTTGGCTGATTAAGCAATATTAATTAATCAAAAATTTTAATAAAAAAATACAATATCCAAAGATAAATACTTTATATATAAAAAACTTTAGTTGTAATAAAAATACATGTATTATTTTAATATTAATTTTAGTAATATACTCATTTCAATTGCTAATATAATTTATCACCTGACTACTAATTGGTATTTAGGATTTTTTCCACCAGTTATAAACTGATGGACCAATTAGTATATCTAGGATAATAAAAAAATTATTTACTAATCTAGTTTAGCATATAAATGAGTTATCATTCTTTGGATTATAACCCATTTATATACTACTAGATTAGTAAATAACAATATATAATTTCAAAGTATACTCAATTGCTATTTTAATCATAGTATACCATATTTATTTCAGTTATTTGGTTAACCTGATACCACTCCTTTCTGTCTTACCTAAAATATAATTATTTTATTAAACATCATACAAGAGAGTATTACATGTAATGATGCAATGTAAAGTCATATGTTAATGCTCATCCAGAAATAAATTTTTATCTCATTCCAGACTTTAAACGTAGCATATTTTTTACCTGAGCTAATATTCCTCATCATGAAGTTTAACCAAATGGGAGTTTTGTATTTATCAAATGGCAGTATTTGATAAGTATTAAAAATTTGCATTTATTAAGTAATAAAAAAATAAAATACTTAAATATTACAATATTTTATTATTTATTAATTATTTAATTTTTTGAGCATTTTTTTAATACTTTAATTTAACATTTATAGATACTTTTTCAACATATCTTGTATTCAATAAATACTATTTATAAATATTTAGTAAATGCTTTGATAAACATTATGATGCTATAAAGTGCTATGTTTGAAATTAGCATACCTTATACTTCAGCTTTCCCACCTCTACCTCATGATTTAAGTGAAATAAGGTTTGTGCAACAAAGCAGTTTAATTTTTCTTTCAGAAAAAAGAGTGTACTTTGGTATAATTTTTGTACATTTGTATAGTATTTTTAATTCAATTACATCACAAAGTTAAACTAAGTATTTATCAACTATTTATTAAATGCTTTAAGAATATTTAATTTAAGTGCTTATTAAACAAGTTTTAACACAACTTGTATTTGATAAGCGTTATTTTTTATTGCTAACAGATTAATAATATTATATATTAATTTTGCATTAGAAATTAGTATAACTCAAATATTTAAATTAATTATATAATAAATAATAGTATATTACACTATTTTAATACTAATATTTTGATATTATTTTACTACTCAATTTTATTATTATATTTATTATACATATTGTTCTGTTATATTACATATGATACATCTTTTAAATTATGACTAATTAAATTTCTAACACTTTCAAAAACCCTCCCTGCTATTTAAAATTACTAAAAAGATTTCTAATTCTTTAACGAATTTTCATGCATCTGGAAACCAGGTTGTCTAATAAAAAAAAGAATGAAATTAAATTAGTTTACTAAAAGAAATACATTCAAAAAAATACTTTGGATTCTTCTTACCAAAATTCTACACTTCCAAAGACCTGGTCATCCGATCATCTAGAAAAAAAAAATAAAAATCAAAATGTTAGTAAGATATTTCATTAAAAGAAATAAATCAAAGAAAACTCCAATACTCGCCAAAATCTGTGTCCAATAAACTGGTTGTCTAAAAAAAAAGAAGAAATCCAACATGTTCAGACCTGAAGAGTACTTGTCAATATAATATTGATTTTACCAACAAAAAATCCTATGATCTTGATTTTCATCAAGAATTTTTTTTTTAATCACGAATCTATTGTCTTATTAGCTTTAACCAAACTTTTTTTTAAACCTTTGTAGATATATCCGCTATATTTTCTACAATTTTCGTGCTTTTCATTATAACAAAATAATTTTATTTAAATAATGCATACTATTCAAATCTGAAGAGCAAGCCGTCTAAAAAAAAAGATAATAAAATGTTAAAGACAGTTTGTTAAATAAATAAATTAAAAAATCTCTTCTGATTTCTTACTGGAATCTAAGATCCATCTAAAAAAAGGAAAATAATGAAACATTAGTAAACATTTTGCTAAAATAAACAAAAAATAAATAAAATAAATTGAAGAAATTAACTTACAAATTCACGTCAAAAAAGTTTTGAAAAAGCTGATTAAAAAAAAGAATAAGACGAAATATTAATAAACGTTTCATTAAAATAAATAAAAAAATAAAAGACAAAAATTACTTACCAAAAAGTCATGTCCAAAGAGCCAAAGAGCTGCCTAAAAAAAATAAAAAAAAATGAAATTATTAGGTTAACATTTTGTTATAATAAAGATGTTTAAAAAATAAAAAAACTAAAATATATACCGTAATTTACGTGTACAAAGACTTGAAGAAAAAGAAGCTATTTAAAAAGAGAAAGATAGATGAAACGTTAGTAAATGTTTCATTAAAGAATTATAAAAACAGCCCCCTCTTACTAAATTCAAGTACTCAAATTCAAGCCATCAAAACTCTAGAAACCAGAAAGATCTGCCTAAAAAAGAAAAAAAAGTGAACTGTTAATAACAATTCGTCAAAGTAGTTAAATTAAAGAAAATAAAAAAAAATATACCAAAAACTTATGTATCAAAAGAAACTAAAAGACCATCTAAAAAAAGAGAAAAATGAAACTGAATTTTCACACGTCTAAATCATATGCGCCAATTTCTGGAATTTGGCTTTTCATCAAGAAAACCAACTTTATCGTGTAAGTACAAATCACCAGGTGCATAAAAATAATAGATCAATGTCAGCTGATGTGAATAAAATTGATCGTCATATGATTTTTTATTTCTTTTAATATAACATCAATAAAATTTAAAAAATCTGAATAAAATTAATGTGATAAAATTTTAAATACTCCACGTACATATATGCTAGACAGATAAATTTATATTCATTTGAAAGAGGAAATAAAGGCCTATCTAATGAATCTAAAATCACATGAATTGAATTACTGGTTGTCGAGTAAATGCGCTCAGTATAATTATTTTAATTTTTAACTTTAATCGTTAATATCTCCACATCTAGTGATTTAATCTGAATGATCTTTAATTACTAAGATAGAGTACATTCTAAAGTTCCGAACAGGTCAGCCAAATTCAGGTAACCTGACCTGACCTGACCTGAAATTCAGGTCAGGTATGAGATTTTTGAAAAAATTCAGGTCAGGTATGAAGATTGACCTGATCTGATTGACCTGTTGACCTGAAACCATTGATTCTACTATATAATAAAAGTGAGTTGCAGTATTGCGATTCACTTTTTTATATTGATTTTATATAATAAAGTGAGTTGTGATATTGCGATTCAATATTTTTATATAAAAAAGTAAATTGCGATATCGCGATTCACTTTTTTATATTAATTCTATATAAAAAAAGTGAATTGCAGTATTGGGATTCACTTTTTTATATAAAAATATTGAATCGCAATATTTCAAGAAAAAATGTTGCGAAAACGTTTTTTTCATAATATTATATTAAAAAAATGTTTCGTAACGTTTTTTTGATATTTCAATAATAATGTTGCGAAAACAATAGTTTCATAATGTTATATTAAAAAAAACATTTTGCAATATTTTTTTTTAATATTTTAATAAAAAAACGTTGCAAAAACGTTTTTTTTTATAATATTATATTAAAAAAAAATATTGCAAAAACATTTTTTTTTATAATATTATATTAAAAAAAAAGTTTTATACCATTTTTTTTTAATACTTTAATAAAAATAGTCCTGAAATTTTTTAGGTTTCAGGTCAGATCAGGTCAAACAGACAACCTGATATAACCTGACCTGACCTGACCTGAAAAAAATTTCAGGTCAGGTTTATCAATTAACCTGACCTGACCTGACCCATTCAGAACTCTAGTACATTCCCACCTTTTGAATGAATATAAAATTATTTGATTAGCACATATGGATGCTGAGATATTAATGAACATGTAAATTGCATAAAATCTGATATAAATAAATTTTTAAAGTTACATTTCTTACCAAAAAATTATTTTCACAAGAGATCTTGAATAATTGTTGCCTTATTTAATGATAATTATTCATTATTTAAGGTTTTAATTGAATAAAACTATTAAATAAATATCAAAAAATAGAAGACAATTAGTATAAAATTAGTTCAATAAAAAATAAAAAAAAAACTTTCAAAAATCCTATATCATAGTTTATATTTTAATTTAATATATATTTTACAGAAAAAAAGAGAGGAACTAAAGTTAAAAACATAAAAAATAATTTTTCTTATAAATAAAAAATATTTATTTATTTTTTCTTTTACTTAC
>QZLH01001231.1:23986-38180 GCA_003833135.1 Oehlia diaphana
GTGATTGAAAAGTGATTGAAAAGTGATTGAAAAAAGAAGCAGTAATTATCATTGTTTTTGAATATAATTTAAAAATTTTTTTTTTATTTTCTGATAAATTCAGATCATCTGAACATGTAACACATATTTAATTTAAGTTTGTGGAACACAATTCTTATTAAATGAATAAATTTTTATAAAAATCTTAATTTTGGTTAATTTCACAGATCGGCAGATATGTATAAGAAAAAAGAATAAAACTGTCTAAAAAAAATTAAGAAAATGAGCCATTAGAAACTAGCTCGCTAAAATAAATATAATTGAAAAAAAAATAGTTTACCAGAAATGTTGTGTCCAGGGAGACTGAAATAATCGTCTAGAAAAGAATTTTTGGATTTTTTTGTAGGTGATTTTAACTTTTTTTTTAAATAGAAGAGGGAAAGGATGAAAAAAAGGAAAGAACGAACTCAAAAAAGAAAAAGAATAAAGGAAATGAAAATGGAAAGGATAAAAGAAAAGAACAAAAAAATGAGAAGGAAAATGGGAAAAGGAAATGTAATGTAAATGGATAGATAAGCTTATAAGAAATTTGGTAAAAGAAAAATGAAAAAGGTGAAACTTCGTTGAGTAAAAAAAAATTATCAATTTGATAATTTATATCACGTGATACTCATAAGTTATAACACTAATTTAACAAAGTAACCAGATCAACTGGCCAACCTAACCTGAAACTTTTTTTCAGGTCGAATCAGGTCAGTACTAAACTGCACTAACCTGATCTGACCTGTTTGACCTGAATAGGTCAGGTCAGTTGGTTAACCTGATTTTTTCAGGATGGATAATAAAAGTGAAAAACGCTGATTGGCTTTTTTTCATAAAAAATAATGAAAAAATGCCACAAACTGGCATTTTTCATAAATAAAAAGTGAAAAAAATGCATTTTTAATAAATAAAGTTAAAAAATGCTGGAATGGCATTTTTTTTTCAAAAAAATAATGAAAATGCCATAAGTCAGCATTTTTCATAAATAAAAGTGAAAAAATGCCAGAATGGCATTTTTTTTATAAATAAATATGAAAAAAATGCCATAAGTCAGCATTTTTCATAAATAAAAGTGAAAAAATGCCAGAATGGCATTTTTTTATAAATAAATATGAAAAAATGCCATAAACTGGCATTTTTTGTAAATAAAAGTGAAAAAACGCTGGAATAACTGGCATTTTTCATAAATAAAAAGTGAAAAACTACGTTTTTTTATTTTCAGATTAACAGGTTAACCAGATCAGGTTGAAGCTTTAACCTGACCTGGTACTAGGTCATGGATTTGATGATTATTTCAAGTCAACCTAATCAGGTCACCTGAAATCGCTTGATCTGTTCTGGCTGTTCAGAGCACTATATTATTATACTAAAGGTACTTATGAAAAGCCTCTAAGGCTTAATATAAAAAATAAATGCTTATATTTTATACCTTTTTAATGATAAATTCAAATGCTTAATTGGTATTTTTTTTCATAGCAATTAATGAGTATTAATCTAAAATATTTTTTAAGTATTTTGTTAAAGCAGCAATTATAAAGTATTTAATGATAAATATTTAATTTGTAATCTATTATAATGATAACTAAATACTAATTTTAAATACAAATAGGTATTCATAAAACACTAAGTATTTAGTAAATACAAAATTTAAGCATTTATTAAATAATTTGTGTTTGATGAATATATGTCTAACATTTGATAAACTTCAAAATGTTAGTAATCTGAAAAAAAAGTTCATCTGAGATGAAAAGTTTACAAAAAAAATAAATATTAGAAATTTTGATTTAAAAAATGACATTTTTACAGTTATTTTCACAAGACATTCATTTTTTTGTTGGACTAAAATAATGTAATTAAAGTTATTGAAACTAGAAATTCCAAAAAAAAAGAAGTCACCTGAAATGGACTTAAGGTTGCTTGTTTAAACCTTTTCAAAATCCTACGATTAGTTTTGTTAAAATTTTACTATAGATTTATTATAGTTTCGGCAGAGTTTTGGCAGTTTTGGCATTTATAATAAGTTTTGGCAGTTTCGCCTTTCTCCAGAGTTTTGCCAGTTTTTTGATATAACTTTAATATAGTTTCAGCAGAATTTCGCTTTTTGGCAAAACGCCATCTTGCCTAAACCCCTAGGTTTCGGCAAGCAACCTTAAATGGATTATTCACAAAAAAGAAATAAATATTAGAAATTTTGATTTAAAAAATGGCATTTTTACAGTTATTTTCATAAGACATTTATTTTTTTTGTTGAATAAAAATAAAATCAAAATCACCTTTATGTAATTAAAGTTCTTGAAATTAGCAATTCTGAAAAAGAAGAAGTTCATCTGAAATGCATAATTTATTATAATATAAAAATCAAAAATTTAATATAAAATAAGAAATTGACAATTTTTAGGAGAAATCATATAAAAAATTTATAGAATCAATAGAAGTATAAAAAAGCCAGCAGGTAAATAATATTAAGACTAAGCAAAACAAAAGTGAATACAAAAACATTATAGAATTCAATAATTTTTAATTATCTTTATTTTGATCAATAACATTTTACTATTATATTTATCAGGCAAAATTCTTTTAACATTTCTTGTAATCTTATATTCATCATTTTTATCATTTTTTTATTTGATTTTAGGGTTCAGTATAAGGTCTTAATTCTTAATTATTTATAGTAAATAGGTGATTTTTTTTTTTAGATATACAATTAATTGTTATTATTACATCAGGATAATGATTACAGGTACTTGATTAATGTCATATATATTCATATCTTCTATACTGACAATAATATTAAAATTTACATTTATTTATAAATTCAGTCAATCAAAATAAGTCAATTAAAATCAAAAAAAATAAAAAAATTAATATCTTATTTATTAATCTTTTATATATTGAGTTTAACCAAAAAATCATTAATACTACTTAGTGACATAATTCATAGTTAATAAAAAATAAATTAGGGTTAGGGTTAGGGTTAGGGTTAGGGTTTAGGGTTAGGGTTAGGGTTAGGGTTAGGGTTAGGGTTAGGGTTAGGGTTAGGGTTAGGGTTAGGGTTAGGGTTTATATTAGTATTAGGTGATTTGTAAAATTTACTGAATGTAAAAATGCAAAAAATAAACAGAATTTGAACAAGCGACGTCGTTCGGCCAACTTCTGTGAACTACTGGACGTCCAAGTTCTCGTTCTTCCTTTTATAATTGCGACAAATCTATGTAGCTTATAATTTTGAATCTTTTCCAAATAAAACCCAAAGTCCTTACATGTGGACTTTATTGCCAAGCACAAAAAATCGTATGATTTCTAAATGTGGCACGCCTTTCATTGTATGAATGAAAATACATGCAAAAGTTAATTTAACTTTCCGAAATATTATGAAACGCAAAGCCGAGCCTAGACCTATCAAAGGAACTAAACGCCGAACATTACGCCAAGGAAAATTCTAATGGAAACTATTAACTTAACTTGGAAGTATTAAAAATACTTTGAAACTTTAACCCCTTAAACTTTTATAGTAGAATGAAACTTGGCGTCGCTTGTGGCATGACACGCGGTTTCACTTAATTAATGTAATTAATACTAAAAAGTGAAAATGGATGGATCGACCGGAAGCGCGGCAAATCCAATTTATAACGGCTAAATATTTATCCGAAACCGGTGTAATATTTATCCGAAATCACGTGAGCTGCGGCGAAGCCGCAGTTTAGCTGCGTCGAAACTGCGCCATGCAGATCGTTTGCGTCAACATCAACTGACTGTCCTACCCCGGGTGGGAAAAGGTCATTTGACAATTGTCACGTGATTTGAGTAACCTAACGTAAAACAGCCAGCCACGTGCAAAAAGTCACGTGACTGGCCTTTTACGTAACACAACCCCATACTGCGCCACAATTTTTTCGGGCCGGTTAGGGTTAGCATTTACTGCGCCCTCGGCCAAATTTTTATCCCTATGCTTGATCACGTGATCGCGCGGATAAACTTTTGATTGGCTAAACTTAGGGTTAGAGCACGTGACAGAGCGGAAAAACGTCTGATTGGTCCACCCACTTAGGGTTAAAACCTACGCGCTTAGGGTTAGTGTTATTAGGGCTAGGGTTAGAGTTAGGGTTAAGTTAGGGTTAGGGTTAGGGTTAGGGTTAGGTACGGGTTAGGACCCCCTCCGGAGCTTATGTCCATCATCAGGGGTGACATAAGCTCCGGACCCTACATTAGTTATTTGGAAAGTCTATATGCATGGAGGGAAACTGACATCAGACTATTAAACGATCAATCAGCCTAGGACACTTGGGAAAAGTTCCGTTAAAGCGGCTACCGATGAAAGTTTTGCTGAAGTCAGACCGAATTGGGTTGATACCCACTAAGGTTTTTCTTAGACTGATTCATAACACTTATAATAGTTTTACCTTGAGAAACGACAGGGACCAACCTTCGTTCAGAAATCTCTAAGGTGTTAACCAAAGAATCCACAACGTGGATTGCAGATGTTAAAAGCGGACGCGACCCAGAATTGCGAACCGCAATGTAACTATTATTACCCTTTTCTACACTAGCATTTTTTCTAGTTTTATGTGGTTTCGCACCGGCCAGGAGTTCGTTTCTATCGCCATAATAATTTAACGAACAGAATCTTTCGATTAAGTCCTGAGAGTATTTTCGTCTGAGTAAGAATTTCTTGAAGTCCAAGAGACTTCGTTCATACGATACAGACGTCGACGAATTACGAATTAGTCGAATATTTTCCCCTTGTATCCAGTTATAAACGTAATGGAAAGGATAAAAGGTAGAGGGGTCGGTATAGATATGGAGGTTGGTGGGCTTATCGTAAACACTTAAGCGTAGCACCTTATTTCGCTCCAATCTGTTGTCAATACCAATCTCAATTTTAAGGTCTAAATATTCAACGTATTGCCCTGGGTTGTGAGCAGTTCCGGTCCGCTCAAATGTAATAGAGTCATCGGAGAATTGGGTGAGCATACCACAAAAACGTGACATACGCTCCTCCATCCGGAACTTAGCAAGATCATTAGGAATAGGAGAATTAAAACTTGAATGAAAGAAAAGTATATCATCCAAGTACCTATAATAATGAATGTTCTTGGTACGCATAGATGGGATAACTGTATCTTCCAGTTGAGCCATGTATAGGTTAGCAAGAACAGGTGACAATGGTGAGCCCATAGGTAAACCACGTTTTTGTTTATAAACGCGGCCTCCGAAACCTACGTACGAGGTGTGAAAGACAAATTCTATAAGCACCATAGTGGAACGCCAGTATGGTTCGTTTTTATCAGTCCACCAACCATAGTCCTTAGCAAGCACTTCGATTCTGCGGAGACACTCCTCCTGGCCGATAGAGTTGTACATATCGGACACATCGAACGAAGCTAAGACAAAGTCATAAGACATAAGACCATCTAATTCCCGAACAAGTTCGGTACTGTTAGTTAACACATGATCAAAAATTTTTACATAGTCGCCCAAACGTCTAACGACTTCCAAAGCAGCTTTGACATTGATCCACTCCACCACCGGAGTAATAACTCGGAGTTTATAAGGTGATTTGTGGAGTTTAATAAGACCATAAGCTTGAGGTAAATTTTCCGCATGTGGGTCAATAAGTGCGCTAGTAAGTTCATACGAAGTGGTAAAAGCGCAGTATTTACGTAAGGAGGACTGGAGCCATGCCGAAGCGTGCAACTCCTTCACGTCGAAACGATCGGAAGCTACCAACTCAAACACGTCAGTCCTATTAAAATGTTTTAGCATGTTATCAATATACCAAGATTTATCAATAATCGTTAAACCTAAGTTTTTATCAGCGAGAATGCACATAAGCTCATTATCGTTCAAAAAATTGAAAACATTTTGCACAAGTTTATTTTGTTTAACAGCTTGTTTAAAATTTGATTTAGAAGCAACAACTTTATTAAAATAGTTTGGATCATTTATCATTACAGATTGAACCGCATCCATAATATTATTTAAACTATTATTATTATTATTAAAGCTATCACTATTTCTTATTATTTCTTTTGCTTGGTGTGCGATCCCTGACCAGTTTTTCCGTCTGGTCTGTAAAGAGGGAGAAGAAATAATTTGGAAATTAGCTCCTAAATTCAGAGTGCTAAAAACATACGAAGGAATGGAGATATTTCGTTGGGTTGCAACGTTCACAAATACCTTTTGTTTTTGTTTTTGTTTTTGGGATTCCCGCCCGCTTTTTTCTTCTGCGGTTGGGAGGACTTCGGTCCTTGTTTTTTGGGACCTTTGGGCTGACCGGCGGGCTTCTTTCCGCTTTTTTTGCCCTTTTCCTTCGATTTCCCCTTTGTTTTGTTGCCTTTGGGAGGTTGAGATCCCTTCGTCTTTTTTGTAGCCTTGGAAGCTTGTTCCGAGGCGGGACGTTTCTTGGGGTTGAGTGTGATTAACTTCCGAGCCGGCTGATGCTGCGACTGGAGGTTGAGAGGCTTGGGAGGAACCTATGTTACATTTGATAATAGCCAAATCAATAACAGAGATAAAAGATTCATCCAACGGAACTTTATTTTTACTCACCTTAGGCGCGGGTGATTGTTTAAGTTTCGTAAGTTCGTTCTCCAACCAATCCAAATTATATTTGATGTTGGAGGCCCATTTTTCCCGGAGGCTATCCTTTTCTTCCTCACTAAGGTCCGGGCTTGCTATCGCATGTTCTAAGGCGGTATTTAACTCTGTGCGGAGTTGGGGGCCCACATTAGATAGCTGGTCCTTGATTGCAGTGATCTGTTCGTCAAGGTCCTTTGCTAAAATATCCATGGTGGCTGAGGCTACTTTCGCATCCAAAGCTTTCCGGTTCTCCTCGAATATTTTAATTTCGGCATTATCTGCTGAAACGAGGCGATACTGGTAGTATTTTTTAGCGGCGGCGAGGTTATTATTATTTTTTACCTCTGCGACTTTAACAAGTCGAGCTCTGAGACGGGCGAGCTTTTGCAATAAATTCCGAGCACAAGATTTCATCGCTTTAGTATTTGGAAGGAGCTCCAATCCTTTTTGTTTAGGAGTAGCGACGGGACGGGCGGGGCGGGAGCCTATTTCCATTGTAGTTTCTTCCGCAAAGTCAAGGTGCATAGGACCTTGATCATGTAAGCGTTGTAAAGAACTAGAACGGGAGCGACCACGATTTTGTGTAAGCCTTTTTTCTAAGGCTGTAACAGTTTCCATCGAGGTAGCATAAAAGCCTTGCATTTCGTTATATGCAGTTTGGCTGGCGGCAAGTTCATTGCGTAGACGAGTGACCTCGTTTGCGGCAAAGACTTGTACATCTGGAGTAGCTTGTCCAGAGGCTAGCGCCTGGAACGCCTGGTGGAGAGTATTGCTAGTTTCAACGGGGGGAGGGGGGTTCGATCCTTCGCCTTGTTGAGACATTGTGATTATAAGATTTTGGGTTAGGGTTTATATTAGTATTAGGTGATTTGTAAAATTTACTGAATGTAAAAATGCAAAAAATAAACAGAATTTGAACAAGCGACGTCGTTCGGCCAACTTCTGTGAACTACTGGACGTCCAAGTTCTCGTTCTTCCTTTTATAATTGCGACAAATCTATGTAGCTTATAATTTTGAATCTTTTCCAAATAAAACCCAAAGTCCTTACATGTGGACTTTATTGCCAAGCACAAAAAATCGTATGATTTCTAAATGTGGCACGCCTTTCATTGTATGAATGAAAATACATGCAAAAGTTAATTTAACTTTCCGAAATTTTATGAAATGCAAAGCCGAGCCTAGACCTATCAAAGGAACTAAACGCCGAACATTACGTTAAGGAAAATTCCAATGGAAACTATTAACTTAACTTGGAAGTATTAAAAATACTTTGAAACTTTAACCCCTTAAACTTTTATAGTAGAATGAAACTTGGCGTCGCTTGTGGCATGACACGCGGTTTCACTTAATTAATGTAATTAATACTAAAAAGTGAAAATGGATGGATCGACTGGAAGCGCGGCAAATCCAATTTATAATGACTAAATATTTATTTGAAATCGGTATAATATTTATCTGAAATCATGTGAGTTGTGGCGAAGTTGCAGTTTAGTTGCGTCAAAACTGCACCATGCAGATCATTTATGTCAACATCAAATGACTGTCTCACCCTGGGTGGGGAAGATCATTTGATAATTGTCATGTGATTTAAGTAATCTAATGTAAGATAGACAGCCATGTGTAAAAAGTCACGTGACTGGCTATTTACATAACACAATCCCATATTGCGCCACAATTTTTTTTGGGCCGGTTAGGGTTAGGATTTACTGTGCTCTTGGCCAAATTTTTATCCTTATGCTTGATCATGTGATCACGTGGATAAACTTTTAATTGGCTAAACTTAGGGTTAGACACGTGACAGGGCGGAAAAACGTCTGATTGGTCTACTTACTTAGGGTTAAAATTTACGCGTTTAGGGTTTATATTAGTTTTAGGTGATTTGTAAAATTTACTGATGTAAAAATGCAAAAAATAAACAGAATTTGAACAAGCGACGTTGTTCGGCCAACTTCTGTGAACTACTAGACGTCCAAGTTCTCGTTCTTTCTTTTATATTGCGATAAATCTATGTAGCTTATAATTTTAAATCTTTTCCAAATTAAATCCAAAGTCCTTATATGTGGGCTTTATTGCCAAGCACAAAAAATCGTATAATTTCTAAATGTGGCACGCCTTTCATTGTATGAATGAAAATACATGCAAAAGTTAATTTAACTTTCTGAAATATTATGAAATGCAAAGCTGAGCCTAGAGGTAGGCTCCGGTGAAAAACGTCAATACGGTCATCCGGTCAAATCACGTGATTTTTGCCGATCATTTCCTTTTTTGGGTCAAATGTTACACAAATTTCCAAAAGCGGAATTTCTGTTTTTAGAAAAAATATTTTTTTAACGGGTGGGTATTGTCCAAAAAGGAAATGATCTGCATATCCGTGATCGACATCACGTGATCGGATAAAATGACGGATTGAACGGATGACCGGAGCCTACCTCTAGCTGAGCCTAGACCTATCAAAGGAACTAAACGCCGAACATTACGCCAAGGAAAATTTTAATAGAAACTATTAACTTAACTTGGAAGTATTAAAAATACTTTGAAATTTTTAACTCCTTAAACTTTTATAGTAGAATGAAATTTGGTGTTACTTGTGACATGATACACGGTTTCATTTAATTAATGTAATTAATACTAAAAAGTGAAAAAGAATAGATCGACTGGAAGCGTGGTAAATCCAATTTGTAATAGCTAAATATTTATCCGAAATCAGGGTAATATTTATTTAAAATTACGTGAGCGGTGGTGAAGCCGCAGTTTAGTTGTGTCGAAACTGCACCATGCAGATCATTTGCGTTAATATCAACTGACTGTTTCACCCTGGGTGGAGAGAGATTATTTGACAATTGTCACATGATTTGAGTAATCTAATGTAAAACAGTTAGCTACGTGCAAAAAGTCATGTGATTGGCCTTTTACATAACACAACTTTATACTGTGCTATAATTTTTTTGGGACAGTTAGGGCTAGTATTTACTGTGTTTTCGGCCAAATTTTTATCACTATGTTTGATCACGTGACTGTGTGGATAAATTCTTGATTGGCTAAACTTAGGGTTAGAGCACGTGACAGAGTGAAAAATATCTGATTGGTCCACCTACTTAGGGTTAGGGTTAGGGTTAGGGTTAGGGTTAGGGTTAGGGTTAGGGTTAGGGTTAGGGTTAGGGTTAGGGTTAGGGTTAGGGTTAGGGTTAGGGTTANTATCTGATCAATCCGGTCAATCCGGTCATCCGTGTAACATCCGATCAATCCGATGTTATCCAACGGATCCATCCGGATTATCCGCAATCCGTTCATTCTTAATCTGGATGATCCGTTTTTTGATCGGATCGGATGATGGATTGAACGGATTTCACCGGAGCACACCTCTAATCTGGGCCGATAACAGTATTATAAGACTGACTACCTAGATCTTTACATGTAGTTATTAAATTAGTCTCCTTTTTCCGTCCAGTAAAATTGAATAAATCTCCAGACTTCTCTATTCTGAGTTGATTCTCTGGTGTTAATCCTTTTAAGAATGCCCGTCTTCTTACCAACTTCCGTATATCAGATTGATCAACTTTTGCTATATTGCTTATAGTTCGCATTATAGATATGTTAATATATTCTAGCAAAGAAAAAATAAGGTTATCTCTGGCAGAAGTTGTTCTAGTAAATTAACTGTATGTATTTTATATAGTTAGAATATCTTTCAATCAGAAAAAATCTTCTGAATGGATGATATGCATTCTTCTTCTAAAACTTCCCTTTGGCGCTTCCTGATCTGTTTCTAAATCCTTTGATGCTTAATCATCTTTACTATTTCATTAATATCAGAATTAGATGAACCAGATTTGGATGAGCTAGTCTCGGATGAGAAACTAAATTCAGATGAACTACCAGATGACGAACTAGATTCAGATGAACTAGTCTCAGATGATGAGCCAGACTCAGATGAGTTTGATTCAGACGAACTAGTCTTAGGTAAAGTAGACTTGGACAGAATATTGGTTAAGGCCGTCAGATGCTTTACCCTGAATGCCTTGTTTTTTTTGAACAACTCCAACCGGTTGGTTACTTTCCATTTTGATTATTTATTTATTAAACTTAATATCTTTGACCTAAAAAATATGCAAAGTGACTGACTCGGCCCACTTCAAATTACAATCTGCTTAACCTTTCTCGGTCGTGCCTTCCTTCATTGCTTATGAGGGATATCCTCGCTCTTTCTTAACACAGCGCCTCTTGACTCTTTTTTACCAATAAGCGAGGGAACTATTTCATGAATTAAGTTGACCACAGTTTTCCTATCCACACATTCATCCAGATCTTCTACTACATATTCGTCCAGATCTTTTAATTCATCTTCTAAGGATCCTACATTTCTTTCCAGTCTTTTTACCAACTTTTTATATTCGGAATAGTAGTTATCCATTTTTTCATCCAGTGCTCCCATCTTTTCAGAAAGTGCACTATCCATATCTGCAATCCGCTTAGCAATTTTCTCATATCTGAATACTTTCTGCTCAATGGATGCACTATCGGATGAGTGGTTTTGGTCGGTTACCATTTTTACGATATTTTATATATGCTATACAGTATCTTGTCTAGGTGAAAAAATAAAATTAATAAATGATACCAGGGTTACCGAAGGTAACGCTCTCCCGATTCTAATCATCTAACCCGTTTACAGTATGTGATTAGTTTTCGTCAAAGAACTTGAATACTTTTGCCTGATCATAAGGTATCCCACGGGGCCTGTAATTGACTATAGTATAGTTTTTTGCAGAGGAGACATGGTTGTCTGCACTATGGCGAAGTGCTTCACTAGCGATAGTCATAGCCTCTGATAAATTCTTTGAACTACAGTATATGATACAACTGCAAATACCACCCCTAATTTGCGCAAAGAACTAAGAAGTAGCGGTTTACCTATTTCAGGGAGAAATTCATCCTTTTTTAGAAATGTATTGAACTATGATACGCCTAGCTTTCCTGGGTCTCGTAACTATCTGGAAGAAATTGCTTCCTGAATCCATATAAGCAATTGCTTCGCCCGTTTCTCATTCTTCTCTAGTGATCTAAATACTCGAGGAATGTCTTGTTGATCTTAATTTTTTCCATACTCAGTTACGTTTCTATTGAATATGTGCAAGTCTTTAATTTCGTCAGGGCGAATACAAAGTATTATCATTACATCGGCTAGGGCTTATTTATCAGATATATTTGACACAACATATGAATCCAGTCTTTTCTTAACCGATTCTAATGAGAAGTGGTCTGGATAATAGATCCTTCATTCTCACATAACAATCTATTCTCCTTTTGAATTTTATTAGCTGAACAAGTTATATCTAGAATAAATGTAGCTGAGATAATTTTTTTTGAGGCTCTGAGGGCTTTCAGTTCTTTTTGAAGTCTAGTGAGGCGTGATAGGCCAGCGCTGGCATTAGAGGCCGGCCGTTTCAGATAAGGCCTTGGCTATAACTTCTACTGCTTTTTCACTAATATTATCTCAGATAATACGCTCGGCCAAATCTCTAATAGTCTCTTTCAGTGAAATTTGACATACATTCACTGTCCCCTCTTCTAGTTCTACTTTCTGAGTGGTATCAGGAGTATTGGATACGGCTCCTTCTTTTTTCCGACCAGCTATCTGCTTAAAAATTAATGCAAATACCTGTTTTTCGCTAAAGTTGTATCCTTTCTTAAGACGACGTCGTGCCTGATTCCTCTTAGTTTTATCTGTCAAAAGGATGTCTAATGTCAGTGCGGGTTGACTGAGCTCTTCGATACTCATCTCATTATTGAGCTCGTTTTCTGTTACATATCTAGTAGTGATGTCAGCCATGTTATTATTTGGTAATATGTAAGATATTTGGTTATACCTAGGTTGTTTAGTATATACTATGCGGAGAAAGTTCAATTTGAAAAATTCCCTCAGAGCTATACTTCTTCAAAAAGGGAAAATAACAGAAATGGCTCTTGACTAGGAGTAAAAAAAAATGATATAGCTTATGCTCTGCCATTAAGGCGCTTTCCAGACTGGCATAATATATTTTTAAATATCTATAATAAAAATGAAGATAAGGTTTATATTAGTTTTAGGTGATTTGTAAAATTTACTGAATGTAAAAATGCAAAAAATAAACAGAATTTGAACAAGCGACGTCGTTCGGCCAACTTCTGTGAACTACTGGACGTCCAAGTTCTCGTTCTTCCTTTTATAATTGCGACAAATCTATATAACTTATAATTTTGAATCTTTTCCAAATAAAACCCAAAGTCCTTACATGTGGACTTTATTGCTAAGCACAAAAAATCGTATGATTTCTAAATGTGGCACGCCTTTCATTGTATAAATGAAAATACATGCAAAAGTTAATTTAACTTTCTGAAATATTATGAAACGCAAGGCCGAGCCTAGACCTATCAAAGGAACTAAACGCCGAATATTACGCTAAAGAAAATTCTAATGGAAACTATTAACTTAACTTGGAAGTATTAAAAATACTTTGAAACTTTTAATCCCTTAAATTTTTATAGTAGAATGAAACTTGGCGTCGCTTGTGGCATGACACGCGGTTTCATTTAATTAATGCAATTAATACTAAAAAGTGAAAATAGATTGATCGACCAGAAGCGCGGCAAATCCAATTTGTAATGGCTAAATATTTATTCGAAACTGGTGTAATATTTATCCGAAATTATGTGAACTGCGGCGAAGTCGCAGTTTAGCTGCGTCAAAACTGCGCCATGCAGATTGTTTGCGTCAACATCAACTGACTGTCCCACCCCGGGTGGGGAGGGTTCATTTGACAATTGTTACGTGATTTGAGTAATCTAACGTAAAACAGCCAGCTACGTGCAAAAAGTCACATGACTGGCCTTTTATGTAACACAACCCCATACTGCGCCACAATTTTTTTGGGCCGGTTAGGGTTAGCATTTACTGCGCTCTCGGCCAAATTTTTATCCCTATGCTTGATCACGTGATCGCGTGGATAAACTTTTGATTGGCTAAACTTAGGGTTAGAGCACGTGACAGAGCGGAAAAACGTCTGATTGGTCCACCCACTTAGGGTTAAAACCTACGCGCTTAGGGTTAGTGTTATTAGGGTTAGGGTTAGGGTTAGGGTTAGGGTTAGGGTTAGGGTTAGGGTTAGGGTTAGGGTTAGGGTTAGGGTTAGGGTTAGGGNTAGGACCCCCTCCGGAGCTTATGTCCATCATCAGGGGTGACATAAGCTCCGGACCCTACATTAGTTATTTGGAAAGTCTATTTGCATGGAGGAAAACTGACATCAGACTATTAAACGATCAATCAGCCTAGGACACTTGGGAAAAGTTCCGTTAAAGCGGCTACCGATGAAAGTTTTGCTGAAGTCAGACCGATTTGGGTTGATACCCACTAAGGTTTTTCTTAGACTGATTCATAACACTTATAATAGTTTTACCTTGAGAAACGACAGGGACCAACCTTCGTTCAGAAATCTCTAAGGTGTTAACCAAAGAATCCACCACGTGGATTGCAGATGTTAAAAGCGGACGTGACCCAGAATTGCGAACCGCAATGTAACTATTATTACCCTTTTCTACACTAGCATTTTTTCTAGTTTT
>QZLH01001232.1:7984-22721 GCA_003833135.1 Oehlia diaphana
CCCTCCAACTCGCAAATTAATTTAAATAAGAAGTTTGTTATATTATAATGCTGGCTAAAATTATGGCTAATTTATAATTCAGGCCAATGTCACGTGATTTTCACATGAAAATCGCTTAAAGAATTTGGCCACTTTATTTGGGATTTGATGCGACTAGGGTGCTCGAGCTGTACTAACTTCTTTTTATATTTAAAAATATTATGTTTAAAATTATTTTTTGTTGATTATAAGGTAAATAGTTCCTAATAGTACCAATAGAACTAACATCTTGAGTTCTAATGCATCTATTGTTCTTATCCAAAAATTTAATATAATCAAATATAAAACAATTTGCATATTTTGAATATCTAATATAAAGGTCATAATGAACTTTTGGCCAAAACACTCCTTTTTGCTAAAATTCAAAAAATCATTTTTTGTAAATATTTCACTAATTTCAGCATCCAGTAATTTAATTTTGATGAACATTTTTTTATTTTGTAATCTTTATTTAGTTCTACAATTTAAAAAAAGTGCATCAAAATTAGACTACTATATGCTAAGATATTTATAAAAAATGATTTTTTGAGCTCTTAAAAAGGTCAATTTGTTAAAAGTGTGATTTATGACCTGTTTTAGAGATATTTGAAGTCTTATTTTTACACCATCTATTCAATTTTTATTTATTACTTAAATTTATTATTATAGGTGAAATCATTACAAAGTTATCTTATATACTTTGCCATTCTTACCACCTGAAAATTTAAATTTTCATGAGTTGAGTCAAATTTTATAGTAGAATTACAATCTAATAGTGACTCATGTTTAATCATGTATGAGAAAATAATAATGGATTAGATAAGAGAGGTTAATGTAAATAAATCAATTTCTGATAGCTATTTTGCTATTTTGCTAATCTGTTAATTAAATATTATCAATATTTATCTAGGAGGAAATATTAGTTGATCCTTTATGAGTATGGTAAAAATCTACATCAGAAATGCAACAACAAATACAATCTAATTGCAATCAAACTACCAATATTGCTTTACAAGTTCTTTCTGATTTTGTGTTAAGCCTGTACAATATTTTTTAATAAAGGTTCTTTTTTTAAGTTGTACTTAGTTGAAAATTTTTTTCAATAAGTGAATTATATTTTTACCTAGTTAATGGCATTTTGTCATCTAACCTAATAAAGTATAACTAAGCACAAAACATGAAATTTTTGATTTTTTTGTTGCAGAAACTTTTAAAATTGAAATCAAATAGTAATCACATTAAAAATATATGGTCATGATTTAATTTTATACAATCTCAATTTAATTTCAAAAGTCACATTACTGAATATTAAGGTAATTACCACCTGACTTAATTGAATTGTGCTTACCAAAATTGCAATAAAATCAATAGAATGTACTATTGAAATTACTGTATATAAATCATATTAAATCATAAAATTGTATTCTAATTTGTAAAGTATTTTTAAATAATTTTTCAGATTATCAAAACTATTTGAAAATATTTGATTTGAATTTGTAAATCAAAAGAAATGGTAAAATCTTTGTACTTTAGACAACTGTATAATGTTAGTTTATTTTATTTCAGAGAGATTTAATAGCTTTAATAGAAGTATTAATTGAAACAAATTCATTAAGGCAGTCTTCTTTGATAGTATTATATCTTGTGTTACATTATTGTAGAATGATTAGGAATTTATGGGGTGATAATCCAAAAAGTATGGTGTGATTTAACAAAAAGTTTGGATTGATGTGATCTTGATTCTGGCCAGAATTAGCATAATTTAAGCTAGAATTAACTTCAAATTCACTATCGTAATCCGTATATATAGTATTGCCGTATTGCAGGCAAAAAATTTATTTGATTATCTTTTTTCACAATAAAATATCATAGTTTTTATGCAAGCAAAATGATTGTAATATAAAAATTTCAAATATTCATTATTTTTATTTGAAGAATATAATTATTATTAAACGCGTTAAATATAATTATTAATTTTAGGATTAATTAATTACTAAGCCTCAATATTCGAACAAACAAATAATAGAATTACAATTCAAACTTGAATTTAATAATTAAGAAATTAAAATTATATAATCAAATACTGTATTATTTAATTTATTTGCAAAAAAGGGGGAGTAAACAGCTGGTTTGAGTACAGGTATGTAGGATTTATTTTAAAACACGTTGCATCATTAACCAAGTTCTCTACAGTCATCGCAGATTTTTAGAATCTTTTATTTTTAGAATCTTTACAAAGAATTTGAGAATACAAATAGAATAAAATCTAACACAATCATTGATTAAAGAACAATGAAAAATGAAAATTCGTGGCTTAGATATTTTACATCATTTTAGTGGCTTAGAATCTAAAAATTTCTTAAATCATGTGCTGATTAATAAATATAGTTACCATTGGACATCACCTTGGGCACCTTCACATCTATCGAAACATTAAAAGTAAGATATGATAATGGTATGTTTGAGGTACACATTTATGATTACGCGTCATTATCCAATTGATCACGTGATAATGGATAACGTAAGAAAGGTAGAATACAAGATCCAAAATTCGAATAAAAATAAAAAATCAATAAAACCATAAATGCACGGATGATAACAAATTTATAAATTACAAATAAATAGAGCGACCATAATAAATATTTTGTCATGTGAAGCACGTTCACGATTTTTTTTATTTCTTATGTACAGTAGATTTACCTTAGTCAAATCTCCAAATAATAAAACTGAAACATTTTTTAAATAGACCCCCTGATTTCTCCAATTACTATTGTTATATATCTTTATTAGAGAAGAACTCATGGAAATTCTTAGAAGGGAACTTACTTTAAAAGAAAATATGTAAGGGACTCTTGCATGTACATAATAATAATAATATACTAATAATCATTATTATTATTATTATTTTACTATAAATAAATTTGAATATACCCGAAACTCATCGTTACGATATGTTTACGATATCGTTGTACAGTAAGAAAGATATTCTTTAATAAAAACTTAATAATCTACAGTAATTCAATAAATTTCGATATTCATTTTAATAAATTTTTAACGTTTAACGTTAAATTTCAAATTAAGATTCGCGAAGCGGATAACCGAATATACTGTATTTAATGTATGACAAAAAGACTAGTTGCTATTCCGAAAGTTTTTTAGTACGAAGTAACGAGCTAAAGATTTTAGTGATACAGTAATTTAAACAATGCGCCATTATCCTTTAAAATAAAATATGCGACATACTAAACTTAAAGGGTCGTTATTTATTCTATAAATAATTTAAAAATACACATGTAAATGTTACATATGCAAGGATTTATGCAATTATGCATTCTTTTTTAGTCTAATTTTCTTTTTAGTTAAAATCAATCTTACTTTGGATTGATTACGGTAAAATCTCTATCAGTTTTCTAATATTTTTTTTTTTTACTTGTTAGAGTTTAGTTTTGATTTATTTCGTAATCTATGAAACGATACTTTTTTTATTTTTTTCTTTGTTTCGCCATGTTTCTTTGTTAGATTTACATAACGGAGATCATTTTTTTAATTAACAAGAAGATTTTTATGTGATTTATATAGGTTAATGTAGATTAATATAGATTAATATAGATTAATATAGTTTAATATAGTTTAATATAGTTAATATAGATTATATACCAACTTTATATTAACATTAAATATGTTTCATATTTAATGATTTATAATCTCAATGATAAATTAATAATGCATTTATTGAACTAGTATTTTTTAATCTATCAAAAATTTTACTATTTTATAATGAAAAAAAAAAATAAAAAGAATATATTTATAGTCAATTGTACAATTGTACCACATAACATTTTAAAGTAGCACGATACTAATAAATAACGTAATATTAAACTGGAATGATACAAAACAAATAAAATAAACAAATATGATTGGTTTTAATTTTCAATCCAAAAAGTAGTGATACGGAAATACGGAACTCTTTAAAGTTAATTTTGAACTCTATTTCTTTAGAAAATGAAGAATTTGGAACCAATACCATTAAGATTTTTTTTTTTTTTTTTTTTTTTTTTTTTTTTGATCTACTAATCAATTAAAACGAAACGTCGATATACTATCAGTATTTCATTAGGGGTTTGATTTGTGGATTTCCATTTTTGTCAAATATTCCGAAGGGGAACTCGAACAAAAAAAAATATATAACCCTAAATTTTACTCTCTAAGTTGTTCGTAAGCTATTGTTCGTAAGTTGATCGTATGTTGGCCGTAATAATTTTACAGCAAACATGGGAGCCATTACTGAAGTATATGTCAAAAATTACGTTACATAAAAAACAAATTGTAACGCAATATAAGATGTTTGCAGTAAATAAAACGTGCAACAGCATACGCGAAATAACGTTAATATTTTCGAATTAGATCGGTTAATTTGGTTAGGTCCAACTTTGGTATAATTAATAAATTTGTGTAATCATACTTACCAGAAGGATAAATTTTTTGGCCTAATATTTAATTATTTTACCGTTTGTGCTTCATTGTTCCAAAAAGAAAAGACAATCGAAAAAAAATAAAAGGTAAAATCGTAAAATCAAAAAAAAAATATTAATTTTTTTTTTTTTTATTTTTTATCCGAACAGATGAATAGAAATGTTATTTTATATTATATTAAAAGATGGTTTCGCTGCATTTCTGTTTTATTTTCATTGTGTTACTTAGGTACATAACATTTTTGACATCTCACAACTCACAAAAATTAAGGAGTAAAAAAAAAAACTGAAACTATAAAATCAGAATGAAACAATGGTATAATAATATTAAATAACGCGTTAAAAAAAACAATCTACTGTCTATCTGAATATTGAAAATAATTAAAATAATTCGAATTTATTTAATTTTCGAATGGATTTAGAAAGAACGGGTAAATCATTTAAATATGATAAATATGATAAATAACGATACGACGAAGCAATAGGTATTACAAGTAATAGATAACATATAATGGTTACTCAATAATTTACAATGACTTTGATATATCGTACAAAAATCAACTATTATTATATTGATATATATGTATAGATTGTACAGATGATATATACTGTAAAATATATATATATATATATATGTACAGTATATGTATATATTTGTGTATATATTATATGTATAGATGTATAATTTTCTCTTTGAATGTCCAATTATATATATATGTATATGTATATTTCTTGAAACATTTTTTATTATAATTTACGTATATATCAGGAACCAGGACCCCTCCATAAATTTATTATTAACAGGTTTTTTTTTCCCACCCATAAAAAAAAAAAATTTGTTATCTATACATATATATATAAATAAATATATTTAAAAAGTTTTACTAAAAGATTTTTTATTTATGTTTCAATATTCTATTTTTACAATCATTTTTTATATATATTTTTCATTTAGGAATTTGGTAAGGAATATCTTTGAATATTTTTACCAAAAGAAGTTCTATGAACATTATTTGTAGTACAGTATTTATTATTATTTGTACGTTTATCAGTTATTTATTTACTCCAAAAAAAAAATAAAAAAGTTATTTCCTCGAGAATTTTAATTTTTATATAAATTATAGATTTTGTTCGTTTTTTATACGTACACTTTTTTTTTTTTTTAAAAAAAAAAAAATTTGATAAAAATTCCTTTTGTATAAAAAAAAAAAAACTTTTAAAAAAGGTGACAAAAAGGTGACAAAAATAAAGCGATAAAGAGATAACACAAAACGTTTTTTAAATATTTTTGTACGTCAGCTTTTTAGAGAAAGCGGGGTGTATGCTTTTATTTATTTTAAGGTGTGAAATAAACACAAGATTTTCTACATATCTACATATGAAGTCCCCCTTAACTACTATTATTATTACTGCTACTAGACATATTTTTTTTTCTCTTTTCTCTCTCTCACTTTTTTACTAGAATATTATATTAAACGATATTATATTAAACGGTAGACTCAAGAAAAAACCATGACGAGTAGTAATATTATTGATAACACGGGTAATAGCATTAATAATAACTTTAACGATAATAATAATAATAGTAGTAATAATAAAAATATAAATAATAACGACATATATTCTAATACTAATATAAATTCAATTCGTTCATCATCCTCCTCTCATTCATCATATTTCAATCCTAATTCCAATCTTAATTCCAATCTTAATTCCGATCCTAATTCCAATCCTAATTCCAATCCTACTAATTCCGATCCTTCCGATTCAAATCAAAATTATTTATTCAATTTATTAAATTATTTTGCATTCGGTCCTTCCACTACATCTTTAAATTCTACTTTTACTTCCACTTCCACTTCCACTTTAAATACTTTAACACACAATAATAATAAAAATAATAATAATAATAATAATAATAATATCATTACATTAGATTTACCTAAAATACCCGAACGATCTTTAACTACATCAAATTATACTGCTATAACGACCATGTCTCCTACTCAGATTTCTTCTAATGGTGGATCTACAACTTTATCAACTTTACATCAAAGATGTAGTGATTTTATAATTGAAATGGAACCTTTTTATTATTATCATCCTTCATCATCTTCCACTATTAATAATAACAATATTAATAATGTTAATCAAAATACTACTGCTACTTCTTTAATGACAACAAATTCTTCTTTAAATACATCTAATAATTTACCTCATCGTTCTTTAATAAATAATTTAACAAATCAAGTTAAATCATCATCATCATCTTCTTCTTCTTCTTCTTCTTCTTCTTTCAATAATAATAATCCTACTACTTCTACAAGAAATTCTGTTTCAACTCCACGTCATTCAATTGCTTCACGTCCTTCTTTTTCTAATTATTATCATTCTTCCCCAACTTCTTCACCTTCTTCTACTTCATCATTTTCATTTTCATCATCTTTATCATCACATTCAAATAATACTTCTATTACTTCAATAAGTGATGGTCAATCTTTATCTTTAACTGTAACAAAAAGGATAAAAGATTTAGAAGATCATATAATTTATCAATCTGATAATTTACGATCAATAATTTGGGAAAGGGATAATTTAAAAAGTACAAATTTATCATTGGAAAATAATTTATTAAATTTAGAAAAAGAATTATCTAATCAATCAATTCAATTAGATAATAGTAATAAAGAAAAAAATTTAATGAAAAATGAATTACAAAAAATTAAAAAATTACAATTATTATTAAATAATATTATAAAAGAAAAAGATGATATACGTGGTAATTATAATTTATTAGAAATTCATTCATCAGAATTAAAAGATCAATTAAATAATTTATTTAATGAAAATAATATTTTAAAAGATCAATTCAATAATTCAAAAAATGAGAATAAAAATTTAAAAGATGAAAATATTCAATTAAATTTAAAAAATGATAATTTAACAATTAATATTAATAGATTACAAGATGAATTAAATTATCTTAATAAAATAAGAGATAATTTACAAAAAGAAAATTTAAATTTTAAAATTAAATATGATCAATTATTAAAAGATAATAATTATAAAGATGATAGAGAATCTACAAGTGAAAAAAGTTTATTAAGTGAATTTATACCAAGTAGTGGTGAAGAAATTGATCATAATGATGATGATGATGATGATTGGGATAAAAAGAGCGTAAATAGTTTAAATAGTTTAAATAGTGTTAATACTATTACTAAAAATTTTGATCCTACTTTAAATGAAAAAAATATTATTATTAAGAAATTAAATTTAGAATTAAATTCTATAAAAGAAGATAGAAATAATTTAAAATTTAATTTTGATAATTTAAAACATGAATTACAAATTATAAAAAATAATAGGGATGAATCAACAAAGAATGAAAATACTTTAAAAGAGGAATTACAATTTATAATAAAGAATAGGGATGAATTAAGGGATGAATTAACAAAATTATCAAATAATCAGAATACGTTACAAGATGAATTACAAAAAGAATTAACGAATCAGAGTACGTTACAAGTTGAATTACAAAATATTTTAAAGAATAGGGATGAATTACAACAAGAATTAACGAATGTTACAAATAATAAGAATATGTTACAACAAGAATTACAAAATATAATTAAAAATAGAGATGAATTACGCGAAGAATTAAAAAATCTAAAAAAGAATGAATGTACGTTACAAGATGAATTACAAAATGTAATTAAAAATAGAGATGAATTACGTGATGAATTAACAAGTGTAACAAAGAATCAAAGTACGTTACAAGATGAATTAAAAAATCTAAAAAAGAATGAATGCACGTTACAAGATGAATTACAAAATTTATTAAAGAATAGGGATGAATTACAAGATGAATTAACTAATGTAACAAAGAATCATAGTAAGTTACAAGTTGAATTACAAAATATAATTAAGAATAGGGATGAATTACGTGATGAATTATCTAATGTAACAAAGAATGAAAATATGTTACAACAAGAATTACAAAATCTAACAATGAATAATGAAGATTTACAAGAAAAATTAACGGAATTAAGAAATGATTATAATTCAAAAAAGAAAGAATTAAATGATGTCATCTCTCATCGTGATGAATTATCTTCTGATAAAAGTTTTTCAACTTCAAAAATTCTTCAATTACAAGTTGATTTGGATTCTTCCCGACAAAATTTTAATTCAAAATGTCAAGAATTGGATAATTCAATACAAGAATTAAATATTATTCAACAAGAATTAAATTCATCAAAAAATGAAATCATTTCTTTAAAACAAAATTTATTTTCTTTAAAACAAGATTTGGAATCTTCTAGAAGTGAATTAAATTCTACTCAACAACAATTAAATTCTACTCGACAACAATCAAATTCTTTACAAGATGATCTTAACGGTTTACAAAATATACAAGAAAAATATAATATATTAAAATCTCAACATAATGAATTATTACAACGAAATAATGATCTTACGGTAGAATTAGAAAAATCTCAAATAATGTCCAGTAATTTATCAAAATCACGAGATGAATATAAGCATCAAACTGAACAAAAAATTATAAAATTAAAAGAAGAAAAAGAAAAGATTATTAGAGATAAAAATGTGATTGAAGTAGAAAATGATTTGTTAAAATCACAAAAAGTTTTATTACAAGAATCATTAAATAAGTTGAATAATGAAGAAAAAGTAATAAATAATGAAGAAAAAGTAATAAATCATCAAGAATTACAAAAAGATCGAAATATTGATATCAAAGAATCAAAAGATATTGTTAATAGAGAAGTTGTACGATCGGATCCACCTCCTATACAAAGAAGATCTTCTAAACGCACTTCAACTATAATAAAAAGTTATGGATCACAAGATTCCTTAAAGAATTTAGGTCAAGAATCTGCCAGTATAGTACAAGCAACTTTAGTTAAAGTAGAACATCGTCCACAACAGGCTATTATAAATGGTACATCCCAATCTCATCAAATATCGCATAATACTTCTTCTTCAATTCGTCCTGTCACTTCAGTATCTTCAATTAATACTATAATTCAACAACAACAACAAAAAAGACGTACTAATTATCCTGACGAAACAACCATACCAATGAGTGGAAATAATGTTGTACCTACTACTTCTACTTCTCGTAGACGCGTAATTTCTACGTCAGGAAGTCAATCTTCCGTGATTAATAAAACTTCTAAAAGGTTATCATCAATCTATTCAACTAATGAAGAAATAAATGACGATTCTGGTGTTTATCTTCCAAAGATTGTTTCTCCTGTTCCCACTAGACCAACAACTTATTTAATTACATCTAATAAAGGAAATGATGGTGGTGATCAATATACTTACGATGAACCGAGTCATTTTGTTCATAATTCTCGTAGTTCGGAATCTATTCATAATCATAATAATAATAGTACAACTTCATTAAGTAAAAGAACTTCATTGTATAATCCACCATCCCCATCACAAATACCAAAATTAGTTGATGTTAACAAACGATCATCAGGTAATTATAATTCCGCAAAACCGTTGCCTTCCATCCCTAAGAATAAATCAGATGAATTAGATTCAAGTGCATCAAGCATAAAAAGCAGACGAAGTATAGTATCATTGAAGGGTAAAAGATTAAGTATTTTGAATAGTAATAAGAAAGAAGAAGAAGTTCCTCTATGTGATTACTGTGTTCGAAACCCTTGTAAGAAAAAGGCAGTTCTTAAAGGTTATAGTAAATATTGTAGTAACGAATGTAAAAAATTGGCTCAAATTGCAATTGATAGTACAAGGTAAGCATAATTTTGTTGAATATGTTGATTCTTTCTTCTCATAAATAATAATTATTCATTCCTTTTATTTTAATAGTGATGTATCACAATTTAATGAGCCGAGAACACGTTCACCTTATAGTAGCTCTATTCGTAACTCAACAGATTCTTTATCTAAATAATGTGTTACAGTGTTAGCCTATTATATTTTATTTATTGGGTTATTTTTTATTTTGTTATTTTTTTTTCTTGTACATTATTATCATTTTTTTTATGTATATATAAATAGTATATACAATTTCATATAGTGTTTTATATAAAATATATTGTGTTATAAAATAATAGAAGTTATAGAAGTTATATTTAAATAAATTCTCATCTCTTTACTTTCAAAATTTATTAATGATCTCATGACTGTCGCTTATTTTTGCCAAATTTGCTTGACGTTTGGCTAGGCCGATCAGCCGATCATACTAAAACTTATAAAAAGTTTGTTCGTTCAACTGTATTTACTTTATAATACGAACTTAAATACGCACTTAAATACACCATGCAAATTACTCTGAAGTGTTTTGTTTTAGGAGAGAATTTAAATAAATCTTTTAAAGTTAAAATTGATACCGGGGATACAGTTTTAGATCTCAAAAAACTTATTTTTGAGAAAAAAGAACGATATTACCAGTAAATATCCTAGCGAACTCAAGTTATGGAAGGTCGATATCGGTAAAGATGACGAAGAGAAACGAAAAATTCTCAGGAATCAAATTCGATACACGGGCGAACACGGAATTATCACCGGATGAAAGTATCTCGAAAAGTTGGCACTCGACCGGCAACAGACAACCTAAAGAAAATAGCATACATGTCATCGTAAGGGGTAAACTTGATTAATGGAAATAAGAAAGTTAGGGTAATATCATTATATCCTTGCAGGTGTTGCTATTTTGATAAAGCATTATTTTAGAAATCTTATTTCCTGTCAAAAAATCTTTCGTGACAATAACATTTCTTAATCGATAAACCTTATAATAGTTATTTAAAAATACTACGATTTACAAAAAAAAAAAATATCTTTTCCAATGTAATAAGGTAAAGTTATTATTAAAGAATTTTCTGCTATAATATCCTTTCATTTTCAAACATGTTCACTATATTTTCGAAATATGTTATCGGAAAACAATGATGACAAGAGAAAAAAAAAATTGTATAATCTAAATGTTAAACCAAAGTAATCCTAAATGCATCTATTTTAATTAATGTTTTATTAATTTAATAGAGATACTTCAATCCATATCATGTTACAGCCGGCAAAATTTTTCCAGAAGGAAAACATGACTTTTAATAAGTGTAATAAGTGTATAATTCCTGATCCGGAGGTGTTTAGCACACGTGATAACTTTGATCATGTGAGAATTTTTCTTTACGCGCGCACACCTTTTTTTATCTAAAAAATTGTTAATTCATGATCCGCGAGTCAACTGCAAAAAATTTAGTATTTTACTCTGATACCCGATTTTCATTCCTTAAATAATGCTCTTTATGTGAACCTATTCAACACAAACATATTTTAATACATAATATTTATGCTTTTTACAATAATTTTTTCACGTAATTTTTTTTACTTTTATTTCACATCACGCCAGATTCCCATTTTCCACAGATCATTTGCTGTTAACTCGTGGATCATGAGTTAACAATAAAATAAGGGTTGTAAAGGATGTCATTATACTAGAGAAAACTAAATGAAAAAGGGGCCATTTTGAAAAAATGTTGCAAATGCTGAAACAATATAATAACAACAGAAAACCTGATGATTAATTATACAGATATAACAGAAGCTATATATAATTCTTTAACTTCTTTAAGTAATACTAATGAGCTTTATGAAGGAGAAAATATTGAATTAAGCATGAGTTTTGATATTGAGCTATCAGCATTAGTTAATGTGATTTAGAAGGGCTGATCTTTAAAAACAACCAACAAACATTTATTGTTAGATAAATAAAGAGATACTTCTGCTTAAAATGGTATTATTGTAAAATAAGGTCAATAAACATTGAAATTTTATCAAGTTATATCCGCCGATATATGGATTTTGACAACAAAATTTGACCCCTTGATCGTATCACAAAAACACCTGATTTGTGATGTCACTAATTGTTACGTAAATCTCAAATGACCACCAGAAACCATTTAAAGTCAACAAAACTAAGAGCAAAACCCATCTCTTTTCTCACAAATCCATCTGTTTTTTCAGGTGAGAAATACATATTACTTGAAATAAAATGTAGTAAAAATAATATTCTACTATTTACTTAGTTTTAATTTTTTTATAAATAATGTGAATTATAGCAATATATGCTTTCAGCAATGCTTCCTCAATCTAATAACTCCACCTGCTCCACCTGCAAAAAAAAATTCAAGAACTCAAAGGGTTTAGCATAACACCAACAAAATGTACGAAGATATAATAAATGTTACCAAGAACTTGATGAACTACCAGTTAATATTGTTGTTGAATTTAAAAAATTTTAGTTGCAGAAATACACAAAATACTACCTTTAAACTTTAGGTCTATGGTAGTATTTTGCAATCTCTAAAATTCAATTTGATTCAGACTCGATTTGACCTCCAAAAATAATTATCTCAAGATCTAGTAATCCAATTTTGATGATCTTTTTTTAATCGATAACTCTCATTACCCTGATCAAAATAAAAAAAAATTATCAAAATCAGACCGCTAGATCAAAAAATTATTCGCAAAATACATTTTTGCTCTTTAGAAGCAATCAGGGTCACATCATGTTACAAATTGATTTGTATAGATACTAGTTTATGGAAAAGAAATTATTTTCTATACCATATCCTGAAAACGTTTTTTTTATTTTTGCTGGTAATATCCAATATTATTTCACGATAAGAAGAATTTATAGATGTATATTTCAAGATCATGACACATATTAAATTTTAAGTAAAATTTTAAATTCTAACCAGTGGGAAAAAAGAATTTATTCACAATATCAACAAATATATGTAGTATATTTAAATCTAATTCCATAAAATATTCCTAATAATTTATAAGATCAGTCAAAAAAAATAGATCCTCTTGAACAGCTATTACAATCTACAACTAGAAAATAATATAAAACAATTAGAACTAGATGACCATGATTTTTATGTAAAGAAATTTTAATTGAATGGAAAAAAAAATATCAAAAGTTAATAGAACTGTAAACATAATGAAATATATATATTTTAATTTTTACATTGCGCAATTACAAAATGTACAGTAAAAAAGAGTAAATATAGATTTTATTGTAAATTAAATTATAAAAATAATAACAGTAAAAAAAAAATTAATTACCGTATTTTTTCAAAATTAGTCATCTCTTTTTTACAAGGATTTTGGTTAAAAAATTTGGGAAGGTGCTAGTAAACCTAGTATTTTATATAAAATCTTTTTATCAAAGTTCGAAAAGTTGGTAGAGATGCTTAATTTCGAGGAGTGACTAATTTTGAAAAAATACAGTATTTTATTTAATGCAAAGTTTTTTGATTTTTTTAGATTCAGGTAATGGATTCCTAGTAAATAGTTTTCATATAAATTTATACCTTATATATGTCTAAAATATAAAATATATTATTATTTTGTATTAAATTTATGCTGATCCAAATCACATTAATAAAATGGTTTTATTAAATCATGTTAAATTTATACTAAAATTAATATTTAAGAATGAAATCATACCAAATTTATAATATATTTTTATTTAAAATATTTTCAAATATAAATTCAATACAAATTTACATATATTTCAATTATATATTCCATATAAAATTATTTGACCATAATTTGTACAAATTTTGTATAAAATTTGTATTACTTCTTCTCTGCACTAATATAGCAAGCTTTCCGATTTTTGAATAATCATATGATGATTGGCATATGTATTATTTTTAGTTTTTATTTAATAAATTATCTGTAATGGCGTCATAATAAATAACATTTTTAGTAATTTTTAAATAACGTAATACTGACATAATTATTTGTATATAAATATGTATTTTATTGGCTAGATATTATATGTATTGCATATATGATAGCTGTACTAATATATTTTAATTGTGCTACAAAAAATTTAATAGCAAAGGATGATAAAAAAATTGATTCTTCAGATCTTGTTTAAACATATTATAAAGAAATCTGGTTATTGGAGGTGAAATCCAAAAGTTATAAACACTTGAAATCTTCTTATACAGTGACTTTCAAAAAAAATGCATCATGATTATTAATCACATGTATTAATGTTAAATTAAAGCCAATCAAATTAAAATTTAAAATGTAAATCATTTATCATATGATCTACCAAAATATAAAATTTGGCATAAATTGATTGGTTAATTTTTCATGTACATCACATTTTATCAAAAAATGGTGGTGCATTTTTTTTTGTCACTTTTGTATTTTTAATAAAT
>QZLH01001233.1:11067-37727 GCA_003833135.1 Oehlia diaphana
TGCCATGTATGTACTGTACGTACAGTACACTCAGTGCAACCATACGTACATAGCTAAATATCACCATACAGTACACACAAGGGTCTCTATACACTACATGTTTCCTAATTGCCCAAAACAAATAACCTATGCCTTTTTTTAACCAACTTAAAATAAATTAAAATACACAAACACATTTACACAAGAATAGTTTAACGTCAATTACGTGCGTTACCCTTTATGGAATCCAATTGTTGATAGTTTAACGTCATTCCGGACCGCAGTAATTAAAAATACTTTAAAATTTTATACACTTAAACTAAATATAATACTGCGCGTTATATTCTCGCAAACTAAATTTGAAACGGGTACAACCGGTTTTACCCGTTTCAACCGATTTTTACAAAGCAACCCATAATTTCAGCCAATTCCATAATTCTGGGTTAATTTTTTTTATACGTAATTTAACAAATTCCGAATTACAGTAGGAATTTTAAATGTCGACCACAATGATCACGTAATAATGGTTCAAAAAAAAAAAAGGAACCCGGTTCAAACCGAATCATTGTTGGAAACCGAATTTATAACCGGTTTGTGCAACCGGTACAAACTCCAGTTCCCTCGCCGGAATGGCTTTGGCGAAATGACCTTCGGTAAAATGTCTATTCGGGAAAATGGCATTTCGGTGAAACATCCCTTCGGCGAAATTTGCTTCAGCAAAATGGGCTTCTGTGAATTGGACTTCAGCGAAAAGTCCAGACACTCCTAACAGCCTAACCCTAATTCGTTTCATATATATTGTATGATTATGTGTACAAAACGTTTAAAAAAGCACCCTTTTGTCCTATTTATAAAATAAAAATTAAGAAGAATGGTGCTTTTTTAGACATTTATTACATGAGCACAAATATACATTTCGTTTTTACTGTTATCACTTTTTTAAACCGTTTTTAGTGTCATTAATCGGAACATATTTTATTAATGTTTTTAAACACTTTTAAGGGTCAATATTAATGATAAACATGGTTATATTCTAGATAATGATTTCTTTGTGATGTATCGGTAGAAATCAAAACGCAGTAAGGAACTATTAAGATAATATTCATGGTAAAATGCTGTCAGTATCGTAGTTATACCTACTGGGTAGCAAATTTTATATGTATTTATTTATCCGTTTCTAGGAAATTTTGCGGTAAAAATTAACTATTGATTATACTATAATGGACTGATTTAAAAATTTGAGTAATTCGGAAAGATTTTGCATTTTCCAAATGAGAAAAATTTATTTGTAATCTCAATATTACTTTTCAAGTGTAATAGTAATAGTTCCGAAGCTTTTTAAAATTTAAAAAATTTAATTATTTTTTTAAAATCTTTTAAAATGAAAAAAAAAACTAAGCGAAAGAAAAATAAGAATCAACCATAAAGTATACCATATTATACTCACGATATACTATAAAACGCTATTGTGTAAATGGCAAGGGACATCATCAGTATCATCAGTACAAAGTATTTTTCAATTTTAGTTATAGAAGATATCATTTCTATTTCGGCATTTATACCCCTTGTTTCTATATATGTTGATCAGAAATATGACAAATAAAATTTTTTTTTTAAAGAAACCTTGAATCAGATTCGACAAAAACTTTGGTGAAATGTAAACGTTAATTTGCTTCGTTTCAAAATTTTTTTTTTTTTTTTGTGTCCTTTAGGATCGGAAACTCACGTGCTTACTACTGTGATATCTACTACGGTGAGTGATGTTTTTCCGTTCAAAAAATTTTTTTCTGTTTATTTTTTTTTACTAATGTTTTTCTTTATTTCTTTTATTTTAGACTTTTTAGGATCGGGAACTCAGGAGACGTGCTTACCGTTGTTAGTACCCAGGTAAGCACTAATTTTCAATTTTTTTATTTGTTTCGAAATAAGGAATACTATGTTAGCAACAATTCTAAAATGCTTTTGTCCAACAGCAGCGTATGTATCTTGAAAAATAAAACAGAAGATAATTTTTTCTATTTAATTAATTACTAATTACTAATGATGGTTTGAAAAAAAAATTTTTTCTTTTCATCCTTTGAATCAGAAACTCGTGGATCAGATGGCTCTTATTACTGCGGTACTACGGTGAGCATCAATCCCCGTTCTTCTGTTTTTATTTTTAAAAGAATTTTTTTTTTTTTTTTTGTCCTTTCGGAATCTGTCAAATTAATAAAATTATTCTCTTTAAAATAATGACAACCAATCAAACATTTGATAATATTAAAACATGAATTCATCCATAAATAATATTAGTATTTTTTTAATAAGTTCAATTGGCGACACAAATTTTATTCCCGATCACGTATATTATGTCTTGATTTTAAATGGTTCATTTTATATTAATTTTTTTGAAACAATTTTTATTTCTATATTTATATCAACAAAATTTATTATTTGAGGATGAGACATTCAGATATACACCATAAATCCATTAGCTTGAATTTTCATCGTCTTAAAATGATTTTTTCTATTTTACTCAACATTTATTATATAAAAAATAATTACATAAACAAAAAATTTATCACGCAACATTTAATTTGAAAATAAAAAAGAAAAGATGTTTAATTTTTCTTTAAATTATCCGATTTTTATAAATTAATATTTAAAATTAGCAAATATAATTTTTTTTCTTTAAATATTTAACGTCTATTTAGTGCATCTCAAAAATCGGTTAAATCATTTAAATACTATTCGAGTCATAATTTTGGAAAGAGTAATTTGAATCTTATTTACTTGTTACTTAATAATAATAATTAATCAATTACACTCCTATAATCATTAATCACTAAATTATCGTAACTTTGTACTTTAATATTATACAACCCAAATTCCTTCACTTCATCTTTCACTGATAATAGGTTAATATATTGATCTTTTTTAGCAACTGAGGAAGCATCATAAATATCATTTATAGATAGATACTCAACCCTTTCCTTTTTCATGATAAAGTATTCTTTTATATAGGGTAAGATATCTTGATTGTCAATCTTGCGAATTAATAATTTATTAATAATAGTATCTTGAGAATCTTTTAGAAATATTTTGAAATCATTTGCTTTAATATAATAAATATCTAAACATAAATATTCTAATTTAGGAGGAAGAACTTGTCCTAAATGTTGTAATATAATTTGACTAGTATCACTATAAAGATGACTCAAAGCACTATAAGCGAAACATGAAATATTGATCGTAAGATAATCAAGATTTTGTTTCATACTTTCAATAAAATCGAATACTGAATAAATATCCTTGTCATCATCATGGCTTAAATCAAGATATTTAATATTTTTACAATATTTTGTAATTAATTCTAATAATTGATTTCTTAATGATATATTTATATCACGTTCAATTCCAAAATTATACCCGAAATTTCTTAAATAATGACCAGATGTTTGTAATAATAATTCTATTGAATCAATTTGTGTTATCTCTTCTATAAATAAAGATTTTAATTTAAATTGTTTAGATAAATTAATAATTTGATGAATAAAATTATCATTCAAAGAACAATAAATGATATGAATAGATTCTAAAACATTTAATTGTTCAAATATGTCATAATTTAAAAAATTAAAATCTATTTTATAGAATACAATTGTATTTAAGGTATTTGAACAATTATAATCTTTTGATAGTAATAATGATCTTAATAAAGATAAATTATTATATAAAGAAATTTTTTTAAGATTTTGATGCAAATTAACTATTTGTAATATTCGATCTTTAATAATTGAAGAACGTTCATTATCATCATTAAGGAAAATATAAAGTTTTAAATTTCTAATATTAAAAATGAAGTTTGGATTTTTTAAAATAAATTCAATGATATTATTAATATATATGTTATAAAAATTACCCTGGAGCTCAATTTCAAGAGTATGTAAATTTACTTCATTTTCAATAAATTTCCCGAATAGTGAAATACTAATAAAATCAATTACTGAATATAATCGATCTTTATGTTTTGAATTAGCTTTAAACCATTCGATAATGGAGTGAACAAAATTGTGTATATTTAAATATTTTAAAAAACTAGGATAATTGAACAGTGTATTCAAATGTAATGAATTCTTATTAATAATTTTACATTCATTTAATTTTATCTTAAAATCATCATTTAAATTATGAATGTAAATTTTAATAAAATCATAATTTTTGATACGAGTTGAAAATGGGTTTTCCCATAATAATGGAATCGCTAAACGACACCATGATCTATTAACTAAAATGCATGAATGTAAAGTTGACAAATCATCTCGAAAATATTTTATAATTTCATAGGTTAATTCAGGTAAATCTCCTGAAAGTATTTTTGAACACGACATATTATAATTTTTAAAAAATGAGAGTGGGAAGTATCGAATTTTTTTTTTTATCATCATGTTGAACCAGGTAAATATATATCTATTTTTCGAAGTGAACTATTCCGGATATGTCGATTCATGCCAATTAATTGTGTGTAACATGTTTTATATATAAGAGTGCCAATTATAGCAAATTGACATTAAAATATAATATATATTAATATTCCTACAAAGAACTTTTTATTAATCGAATATTTAGAATAAAATATTTGGAGGTTTTTGGATCATAAATAATTAGTCTCCCAAATTTCTTTCTAAAAAATTTTAACCCCCTTTTTTGAATACCATGCTTAATTTGGTTTTGACTTGTTATTTTATTTATTTTAAAAAAAAAAATTTATATGAATAAAAGAAGGCATCAATATGATCAATTTCGAAACGCCAATATGCGTCGGCATTTCCGAAAATGTAATGTATTGCATTATGTTGTAAAATCATTTAAGTTTTTGTTAATTAATAAAAAGTAGGGTAACAATATTTCATACACTGATATCACAACTTAACTGCGTCTATTAGAATAGAAGAGCTAAAAAAGAAAATCTGAAACACCCCCAAATCGATATAGAATGGTAACACCGACGTTCATCCTTTGGTGATTTCATTGTTTTGAATGTTGTTTGTGATACATTATATATGCTGACAGTATTGTAAATTCTCGAATCAGAATTCTTTTTTAGAATAAAATAATAAATAATTTTTCACAAATAAATCGAACAATTTTAAAATAAAATCAATAAAAAAAAAAATGAAATGATTGACCAAAAGTATAACACAATAGCAATTTTTAAAGTTTGCAGATCTTAGATATACAGGGCGTAGTAAAATATTGCAAAAAGAATGTAAATAGAACAATCTGGTTTATAAAATAATATTATATACATTTCTTATGGATAATGAACCTGTAAATGGAATGGAATAATGAAACCAATTAAAAATTTTTATTAAAAGTATATTACAAACTTCTTTGAATAATCATGTGAAACATATAAAAGAGACCTGTCGTATGATCTCACAATGAGTTTCTATATACAAAAGGGTCATGAGAACTTTCGAAATTTTACCTAAATGGATAATATACTATTAACTACTGTAAATAAATATATATATGTGTATATAGTATTATATTTGGATTGGAAATTCCGGCGTTCTAGAATTAGCAGTTGGCCTCTTTTTTTAGAATATTAACACAACAATACACTTGGACGAATTATTATTTCTTACAATTTTAGAATAGGAATCATCATAAATAAAATATTTGTTGTTTATTTTAGTTCTCTACTTCTCTTAGTTCAGTTCTCCGTGTTTCATAAATATGGTGCCCAATTTTAATATCATATTTATTGGATATCATTTAGTAACATATTTTTTTAGTGGGCTATTCATTATTATCATTATTATTTTTTTTAGTAAAGCTATTATGTATTAATTATATTACTTTCATATTTAAATCGCATCTTTTATTATGATTACTATGATTATAGATGGCAGTAAAGCCGAGTCTCGTTGAAATCCGAAATCCGAAATTATCTTCCATAGTAAACAACTTAATTTACTTAATAGCTTAAATTATATCCGAAATTATGGTATATATTTAATTTAAAATTTGTTCTTATCAAGGTACAAGATGCGGCGGATGATCTCATCGAGAGATTTAAATTCTTTTAGTACATAGTAGTTTATATTTATTTTATAAATAAATAAACAGTTATTAAAATGTTACACTTGCTAGCTAGATGCGTAAAATTATAATTTTTCATTCATTAATGTTAATAATAATATAATTTGTTTCAATATTTTTAATAAAAATTCTTTAAATTTAGTGTATTGTGATAGTATTTGATTTAAGTGACTAATAAATAAAAAAAACTAAAACAGTTTTATCATTTTTTATTGGTCGGTCAAGAAATGTGTACTAGGTTAACTTAAACGGGTAAAATCTGTGCCATTTTTCACACTTTCATATCCATCATTTCATATAATGTGTACCTATTAATTGTCGTAAAGTTATTTGTCACCAGGTGATCAGCCAACCATAATATCCATATCATGCAGATGACCATCTAAAATTGTCACACATTTCATACGTGCTCGTTATTAATAATAAAAGTTGTATTCTTCATATAATTCAAGCCAAATTCCATACCGTACCATGCTTGTTATACATATAACTTGTACTGTATTATTATCGGCATATCTGATAAAATTTCTAAAGTATAGTAGCGTACCGTACCACTGTTCGTACCATGCTGGCTCTATGATAATATTAAAGTTTATCTGTTATGCACGGTTATTGTCATTATTTTGCGTAATATATATACCCTATAAAAAATGTTTGTCCGATAAATATTCGGAATTGATCAATTTTCCGAACACTTCGCACGCTATTATACAATGTTTGTTACAATTTAATACAAGATGCAGAGATTGAGGTTTTTTAACCACATAAAAACGTACAATATCATGATGAATGTCGAATAAATGTCAAGTAAATGTTCGGAACGGGGTCAATTTTCCGAACAAAAAAACCGAACAGTATTTTGGACAATATTTTTTATATAAAACACGGAGGAATATCCAGACAGATATTTCAATTTTGAACTCTTTATTCTTCTAATAAAGCGCAAAAATTTCTGTATCGAAAAAAACATTAGGAAATAAAATATATGAAAATCGTAAATATTATCCAAATATCAAAACATTAAATCAAAACGTATACTCGATCCTGAATAAAATAATTTGCCAATAAAAAAGTAAAATAACTAATAATGTAGAAATGATAGTTTAACGTCATTCCTGACCGCAGTCCTCTAATTAATCAATATGAAAAGCCGTTCAACCAATAGTTTAAGGTCATTTTTGACCGCGGGTAAATTTAAAACAATACTGCGCCCAAAATTTAACAATACTGTACATATACATATATGTATTATCTGATACAATTAAATTTCACTAAATTAAATCTACGTATAAAAATAAATTAAAAGCTATTAATCATTGATAGAGGAAAAGAATATAATGATTAAATATCTTTGAGTAGAAGATTAAAAACCACGTGATGTGCTTCTGCAGAATAAAAACATTTTTTTAATTTTACGCTACAACTTTTTGATGCCATTCATTTATTTGTATATTTGCATAAGCCACTTTAATAAATAAATTAATAAATTTTAATAGAATCAATTTTTGAATGTATTTACCGCAATCTCAATATGAAAAGCCGTTTAACCAATAGTTTAAGGTCATTTTGACCGCAGTAAATTTAATAAAATACTGCGCCCAAAAATTAACAATACTGTATACATACATATATGTATTATCTGATACAATTAAATTTCACTAAGTTAAATCTATATAAAAAAATAAATTAAAAGTTATTAATCATTGATAGAGGAGGATTAAATTTATATCTTTATTAAAAACCACGTGATGTACTTCTGCGGAATAAAAAATTTTTTTTAATTTTACGCAACTTTTTGATAACATTCATTTATTTGTATATTTGCATAAGCTACTTTAATAAATAAATTAATAAATTTTAATAGAATCAATTTTTGAATGTATTTACCGCAGTCTCAATATGAAAAGCCGTTTAACCAATAGTTTAAGGTCATTTTTGACCGTAAATTAATACTGCGCCCAAAATTAACAATACTGTACACATATACATATGTTTTATCTGATACAGTTAAATTTCACTAAGTTAAATCTACGTGAAAAAATAAATTAAAGGTTATTAATCATTGATAGAGGAAAAGTGTATATGAATTAAAGATCTTTGAGTAGAAGATTAAAAACCACGTGATGTGCTTCTGCGGAACAAAAAATTTTTTTTTAATTTTACGCTACAACTTTTTGATGCCATTCATTTATTTGTATATTTACATAAGCCACTTTAATAAATAAATTAATATATTTTAATAAAAAATGTATTTACAATATAACTAAGGAAGTTAATATTGACTACATGATAATGCTATGTAGTATGCGGATAAATATATTTAAATTGAGGGAACTTTTATGATAGTTCTTAAAAAATTTTCAATTATTTTTATTAAGAAGCTTAATAACAAAAAAGAGAATGATAATTTTTTTAAAGATAGAAAAATAATAATAATAAAGAAATTTTTGCTTTAAGTACTTGAGGACAACCAATTATTACTTCGTTCTTGCGTAAAAAAAATCTATAAAATCGCCCAAAATATTAATAATCGTTCTAATAAAGCGCAAAATTTCTGTATCGAAAAATGATTAAGTATTAGGAAATAAAACATATGAAAATCGAAAATATTATGTCTTCTTATACAAATATCACTCGATCCTCGAATAAAATGATAATTTACCAATAAAAAAGATAAAGTAAAATAACCAATAAAGTAGAAATGATAGTTTAACGTCATTTCTGACCGCAGTCCCCTAACTAATCAATATGAAAAGCCATAGTTTAAGATCATATTGGACTGCAGTAAATTTAATATAATACTGCGCCCAAAAATTAACAATGCTGTACATATATATATATGTATTATCTAATACAATTAAATTTCACTAAGTTAAATCTACGTAAAAAAATAATTAAAAGTTGCCAATCTTTGATAGAGGAAAAGGTAATATGGATTAATATTTTTGAGTAGAAGATTTAAACCACGTGATGTGCTTCTGCGGAACAAAAAATTTTTTTTAATTTTACGCTACAACTTTTTGATGCCATTCATTTATTTGTATATTTACATAAGTCACTTTAATAAATGAATTAATAAATTTTGATAAAAAATCGTATTTATAATATAACTAAGGAAGTTAATATTGACTACATGATATTGCCATACAATGATATATAGTACTGCGGATAATCATTATAAATATAATTAAATTGAAATATTTTCAATTATTTTTATTAAGAAGCTTAATAACAAAAAGAGCGAATGATAATCTTTTAAGAATAGAAAAATAATAATATAAGAAATTTTTGCTTTTTCATGTTACCGTATTTTATGCGTTATACTCCATAAAATATTTATCCGTTATTTCTATAATAATTCCGTAAGATAAAAATGAGCCTTTCACGGGTATCCATTCACGGATAATGTAAATAATTTGATAAATTCCGTAATATAAGTTATTAATTCCGAGGATATGAGCTTTTTACGAAAAAAAGATGGAATATACAGGGACAGTTAACCATAATTTAAAAGTTACTGCATTATTATTAATGTAATAAGATGAATTACCAACAATAGTTAATTAATTAATCAGCTGTTTGCAATATTTTAAAGATGTGAACTTCCTACATTCTTTCATTAAATGTGAACTAAAGTTTACATGATTTTTATGAAAGATGATTGATCGTTATTATAAAATAATAGTTTTATTATGTAAAATGAATTACTGTAAATTTTTTCTTTATATTTTCTATTTAACAAAATTTTTAATTAAAATTTCTGATTAGATTTTTTTGTGGTGTTGAGCAATCGGCTGATCCTTAGCATAAGCCGCGAAGGCTTGTAGTCAAATTTTGCATTATATGATATATAATTTTATAATAACATACTGTGTGAATACTTTGTAGAAGTGGCGCTACACAATTTCTAATAAATATTGCGTGATTCACATACCACCAATAATATCTTAATCTTGTAGCTTGTGTGGCTTTCCATTGGCATCCCTATAAAAAAAGTTTGTGCTAAATCTGTACCAAACGGGCTAATAATACAATATTTATTCGAAATTTATTCTAAAAAATAATATAAAATTCGAACAAATTCTAAACAAATATCTTATGATTAACCCATTTAGCACAAATTTAGCACAAACTTTTTTATAGAGTCATTAACACATTTGCGATATTTGTTCCTAAATAATAATAATGATGGTGATTTATATGAGAGCGTGAACTAGCAAGAATGGGAATACTATATAAGTATGACCTCTTTTCCATATCTTTAACACCTTAAAACTTCTTATTTATTAAGTGGTATATATTGATGAATGTTTAATAATTGAAAGATCTAGAGGAAAAATTTTAGAAATTGATGCATGCCATCCACTTAAGACCCAGGATTATTCAGCTGAAAATAAAAATTAATTTATATAATCTCTCTACACTGTCCAAAGATAGCAAAGTTAACTTTGGACGCTAATCCTCGTAATTTAAAATTTAAAAGAAATCAGTAAGTAATCTTCTCTCGAAATGTTCATTATTGGAAAAATATATTTTACAACAAAAAACTATATATTGCCCAATGGAGATAAACTACTAAGAATTATGACAATAAATCACCAGCTACATTGCTAGAATTTTCATTTGGAGACTAATGGAATTTTTCATTAAAAGGATTAGAGTCATTTTTTGAAGTTTGGACAAATTTACTCATTATTACAATGAATTTGTTGGTACACCATGGACTATTAAAATATCAAAATGATAAAAAAGTAACAGAATGAAAGAGTAATTAGATAAAAATTCTATTTAATTTTTTTTTCTAAATATTTCATTATTTTATGAAAGCCTCGAAAGTTTACTATCAAACGGCATATGATGGTAGTGAGAACATCAATAAAGCCTACGAAGAATCAATAAAAGCTTACGAAGTATGTAAACTATGATATTGTAATAAGTTTATTCATTATTTATAAGTAAAACTAATTTTATACTATTAATATGTAAGTTCTAAAAATATATATATATATATATATTGAACATTTAAGCTTTAGTGACAATAAATAAACGACAAATTCATTTAGATGACTCGATTGAGAATTTTGAGTAACTCGAGCCACGAGCCAAAATTGTTTATAATTTTGGCCAACTTCACAATATGGACTTTGATCATCATTGCCGATGTGCAATTGTGAGAGTCTAAGCTCTATTTCATAAAATTGTTTTTATAAATGATTTTATTCATTATAAAAATTATTTAATACACCTATTTCACCTATTAGTCCTATTATGATGCGACTTAATAGTATTACGTCGTTAAATATACACTCAAATTGCACAAAATAGTGGTTTTAAAGAAAGAATTTAAGAAATAAAAACTCTGTAAAAAACTTATTCCATAACTCATAGAAGACATAGAAGTTGTAAAGTAAATTATAAAGATTGTTAAAGAATGCCCTATAAAAAATTTTTCAGAAAATTGATCACGTATCTGAGTTTCTTCGGATAAAAAACTAGAAAAATGATCATTTATCGGAGTTTTTTCCAGAATTTTTTTTATAGGGATGCCTTTTAAATATAACTGAAAAAACTGAAAACCTTAAAGAGTGCGTAATTCTGCACCTATTGTATTATTAATGAATAAAGAAAAATTCAGTTTAAACTACAATTTTTTGCATGATTATACACAAATATTTTAGTGTATTAACATTTAAGATTTCTTGATCTAATATTTAAACATCATTACCAAAATTTTTCGGTAATATTATTATGACATTGACAAACTTTATGGATTATGGACAGATTCATTTTGTGCAACATTTATCAGAAAAATTTCACATTTTAAAAAGTTCAAAGAAACGTTTATTTAAATATTTCTCATGATTCATTTTTATTTATAAATTTATTGTTAGCTATTTACCTCATCGATATCTAAAGAAAAAGAAAAAAAGTGAAACATTAATAAATCATTTCGTAAATAAATAAATAATAAATAATTTAAAAAATCTCCCATCAAAATCTCACCCCACCGAAGTATTTGTAGAATACTAACAGTGACCCATTGCTTCACATCGGGACTGGTGCAAAAAAAAAGGAATTATGTGAATATATACAAGCTAATTCAAATATAAAGTAGGCTGATGCCCTGGCTACAATATTGATCGGTTATTCGTATCATAAATCAGAAGTAAATGGCTTACAAGTCCTTACCTCCTCAGACAGCTTACATTCCTTTAAGTGATAGTATAATGTTGCAGAAGAGTGTAAATGTAAAATTTGCGTAATCATTGAAAATTGAAAATGCAATAAAATGCGCGGTTGAACTTAACAAAGCAAACTTTTCAGGTAAATAGTGCCCGCTAGCTACTGTACATTTACCTGCTGGAGAATGTTCGTGTTATGGTAGAGAAGGTATTTATAAAACGGATGAAACAGACTTTATTTTTCTTAATGGAACCAAATCAAACTTTTAGTACGGGTAAAGTATCCGGATATCCGGACGAGAAAAATTATTATTTCCATTTTTTTTTAAAAAATAATAATAATTTGCTTCGTCACCTTTTTATAAAAAATTGTTTTTTTTTTTTTTTCTTATTTTAACAAGAATATTTTCATCATTTTTTTATATTTTTTTAGAATATTTTGTCACTTTTCTTTAAACAAAAATATCGTCATTCTTTTTTTTAAAAAAAAAATTATCGACAATCTTTTTTTTAAAAGAATAGAACAACATCATTTTTTTTAAAGAAAAAAATAAATAAATAAATAAATAAAAATAAAACAATATTGTTTTCGTTAAAAAAAACCAAAAAACCAATAAAAAAACTTCATTTATATTAAAAAGTTTCATTAATTCTTTTAGAAAAAATTCTTTAAAAAAAACATTTGATAATCTCCTCTAAAAAAAAAATTAAAACATTTCATGAAGTTCCGAACCTTTAGTGATTAGAAAATCACTTAATCCACGTTGTCTTAAAATGTCAAACAAATCAGTACTTCTTATAACTTACTGTGCCGACTGAATAACGTCAGGCGGCTTCAACCTGGTTTCACACAATGGATCGATTATTGATAAGTGATAACGCAGGGTGGTTCAAAAATACTTGTTGAAAGCTGCTGATCCTGAAGAAGAGTTAGATGATGATAATATTAGTGATGAAGTGGTACCTGAATCATCCATTCGGCTTCAAAGAAAAAAGAAAGACGTAGAAAGCAACCCAACCAAACAAAAAAAATTAACAAAGAAAATCCTGATATTAACTTACTAATATTAAGCTTCTCCTACTAATACAACGACTCATCTTCAGCATATGGATACTTTAAGTCCAAGTATAAGCGAGAATTTGATTTGACAATTAACGTCATTTATAATGTGATCGATTAGCGCAAAAAAATTGTAAAATCGTTCAAAGAATTATTCAAATTTTCAAAACTTTATTTTACAAGTATTAATTTAACAAATACACTGACATATTTGGCAAGATATTAGTAATATCTTGTAACTTTTGGTGCGAGTTAAAGATAAGGGAAAATGTAAAAGTTAAATTTGATTTTTAAACACCTAAAATTTGTAAGATTTTACAAGTAATTTTTTTTCTTATTTTAGGAATAAGTTAAATATTAAAGAGGCTATTAATTATATTGCTACATCATGGTATTCGGATATGTTGATTTGAAACCGACATTCTTTTACAAGTGAGGATGTGAATAGTATAAATGATACGGATTCTACAGAAGATATACTAGAAGAATTTAAGTTAGAAGGATTGGAATATATATTCAACAATTTATCAGAAGCAAATAAGGTACAAAAACATTTACAACTCGATTTTTTCAATTCCAAGAAAGATATCTGAAAAGTATACAATAGTGTGTCAATCAGTTAATTAATCGGATAGATTTATCCAAATATTGTATTTGCGTTATCAAACTAATTTAAAATCCTGACCACATGATTATATAGAGAATATGGAGAACACTTTGCAAAAGTTGTTAGAGTAAACAAAACAAAATATACATTGATTTATTTTAACAATAAAAAGGATCTTATGAAGGCAATTTATGTTTCTGAATGACTGAAGAATTTGAAAATGGAAGACCAAAACAAACTTATCGTTATAAGTAAAGAAGACTTCATTACCAAGCTGAGAAGTCAAAGGGCAACTGTAGAAACCAGTAATCCTCATTTTGCAAATGATGAACAACATTTAGAAGCAATGGGCAACCAAATGACTTCAAGGTCTCAAGTAACAAAGTCATTTACCCTCATGGTAGTGTAAAAGAAGAACTTTGGTATAGTTACAAATATAATAAACTCAATGCAGTATTTACTGAAGGGAATTACATCAAATATTGGAGAATCCATGAATGCAAACAAAAAAGGCATCATAATGACATAAGGTAGTCATGAGGATAGTCATTCATTTTATGCAAAGATAAATTACTAATTTTATATGATACTACTTATTTTCTATAAAGCTACTAGAACTTTATCAATTATCATCAGTCTTATTTACATGTTTAGGCTTTTTACAGCAGTTGCTTACTTATCAATTTTTTCTTTTTTGCATCCCTATATTGGACAGTCTTATAAGGTCTTCAAATCAGAGCTTTTAGTATGGTCATTCTTTTTTAATGTTTTTAAAAGACTTAAATATTTTCTTAGTTAAAGACAAGGCAATTGTTATGATATGGTTTAATCATTTTAGGCAGTATTAACCCATCAATATTAAAGAACTAAAACTTTAATGCTCTTATGAAATTTACTAAAGTTTAGCCTTATATATTAATTAGTATATGAAACATCATCAATAAAAAGTAAAATAAAATCAAAACTATTTGATACTTCTGGTTAAATGTTTTTTTTAACTGCAGCACATTTATAAATTTATTAGTACATAATATAGCAAAACATTACAAAGCTATACTGATATTATTAATCTATAAACCTTTTAAACCATCCTTTCCTACGCAAGTAAATCACTGGTTGAATGATGATATATTGAAGAATTACAAACCTGATTCTTCACTGATTCTTCATAGATTGTACCACTATAATAGCCTGATGATCATTCCTGATTCTTTGCCAATTAATATTTAGATTCTGGACAGCGTCGGTAAACTGATACTTCTTTAGCATTGGATTTATTCTAAACAAAAATATCGATCACCCGACATTCACATGATATGCATCTTGACGTTTATACAAAAGTTGATGTAGTCAGTGCAGAGTCCAAAACCTCCAAAACTTTACTCTTCTTATAACTGTGGTTCATATAGAATGGAAATAGGAGAAACTACGTGAAAAACTATTTGTAAGAAAGAAACAACGGAGAAAGTGCCTTATTTTGATCAAAAGTAATTTACTTGCAACGTATAATATATTTGAACTTTGAAGATAAACCAACTTTTTCAATTATAATTTTGGCAATTTTTGGCTCAGCATGATCATTAATTCAGATGATAGTAAAGTTTAAAGTCATACTGTCGCTGTGATTGAAAATCTGCAATAACTCTAAACCTTCTTGACAGGTTTTGGTCCAGATTCTGGATTCTAGTAAATTTCCTTTCAAATAATATAAAATTTTGATTAAATTAAGGTTTTAATTTGAAAAAATAGATTATTTAAAAGAGCATTGCTAAATCTCACCACAGGTGATTTTCACCGCACCAGCATTAGTAAATATTAATGGGTGGAGTTTCATGACATTTTTAATTCGGCCTAAAATTCTACCGTAAGGTGACAATCATTAGCGGTGAGATTTAGCAATACTCTATTTAAAATTACTTGTGCGTTTATCTCTGGTAAATATAATATAAAATGAGAAATAAGTTGGTAATTTATGAATAGCAGTGAATAGAATAGGAATTAACGTATAAACATATCAACAAAGAAATGAATAAATGATTTGCGCACTGAGACGACCCAATTTTGAAGACTTTAGGTCTAATAGAACAGCTGTTATATAATCCCATAAGTTTTGAAGCGTTTAGTAATTTTTTTTTGAAAATTGTTTAATTTGTATTGATATTGACTTTTAGTTAAATAAATATTATTGCATAATCAAATTTATTTATGCCATAAACAAGATTAGACACTTTAATCTTATCACTGTTAGTGATGAAGAAGAGGTTAAATGTTGCATCACATTGATTAAAAAAGCATTGGACATTAAAATATTACTATCATCAGTTTCTTCAATAATAATTACATTTTCGTTAATTTCCCCTTACTAACATCATACTTTTACTCGTTTATTAATTGACTCCTCTTCATCAGGATCAAAAGATCGTTTGTTTGATTTTTCTACAGTCAAAAACACTTTATCTGACCTCTCTTTCTTAATTAAGTTGCTTTCTTCTCTTTCAATTAGTCCAGTTTGATCGAAGTGACTAGTGATAATTATTGTTGGCTTTACATATTTAATTAATCTATTCTCTTTATTAGTAGTAATATTTTCAAAATAATCCTCCCGAATCAAATCACTCTTTGGAGTATTCAAACTAGGGAAGATAAATCCTCGATCTGTGAGATACGAAATATCTCTATAATGAATATGTAACTCGGCAATTGGGTTTTTGGATATTCTTCGTAAATTAACAACACCATTTTGTATAAAATTTTGGTCATCAAATTCTTCGTCAAATCCAGTATATAAACCTAAAGCTTCAGTATTTGATGTTTTATTAATATTAAAATTTGGAACTTTACACTGTTGATTTGCCCATTTAGCACGATAAAAATACACTGAAACGCATCCAGGACCACTAGATTTCATTAAAGAAAATCTATTATCATTTGGTTCTTTTTTCTTAATATTTGTTTCATTGCTGTTATCATTAGTTTCTTTGTTGGTTTCATTTACTTCGCTGTCAATATTGGCTTTTTTGATATCAATATTGGTTTCTTCAATGTCATCTTCGTTAATATTGTTAATATTGGTGATGCTGTTGTTAGTATCTGATGATGATGAACTTGTTGTTTGAATAAATTTGAAATAATATTTTTTGTTTCTATCTTTATTCCAAAACCCATTTGCTCTACAAAATTTTTCATTATAAAGCTGATAATACGTAAAATCCCAATTTCCATCAACTGAAAGATAAGCTTTTATTGGTTCATCTTTTGTCGCATCTTCAGCCGAAAAACGTACAGAGAAACGAGTTCCATGAACTACATTGACTGCTGCGTAATGAATCGATTCACTTTTACGATATAACAAAGCATTTTTTTAGTATCTTTTGAAAATACGATTATTTTATAATGATAATATTATAAAAAAGTAAAATCAAACACCTTTCATATTTTAAATTGGTGATGTTATCTCGAGTGTAACTGGAAAGTTTATTATCATTACTATCCAAAGGTTCCCAACATTCTTCTAAAGGCATGCCATTTACAAGAATTTGAAGTCTATATTGTTTAAATTGCATTTTATCTTTTGTAATAATGATCAAACAAGATAAATTTTATGCGATGAAGTGATTATCTCTGAATTTAACAAACTCTCTTATTAATTGTTTTATGTCCACAACCACAAATGCCACAAATGCCACAAACTTGTAAACGTTTTTGTTTTGAATATTAAACAAGTTAAAAAGTTGTTTACAATATTTTTTATAATATCTTTGTCGCATAGTAAACAAATCAAAGCCGGATCAAAGTTAAAAGCCTCAAAAGCCACACCGAACGGGTCGGGTCGGGTAATTGACTTGATCAAACCTGAGGTGGGTCATAGATTTGATGATCCGACCGAATATCACGCACCGTTCGCAACGTTTTTTATTAAACTTTTTTAAAAAAATTCGTGCGACCCAAATGTATGTTTGGTCAACGGGTCGGGTCGGATACCCGTCTGACGCTGACCCGACCCGACCCAAATATTTCGAGTCAATCCGTCGGGTCACGGATTCGGAGCTCCATCACAGAGTGGTGGCACATATTATATATGCTTGCATGATAATCAACTCCACGTTGCATTTTTAACTTAACTATATTTTAAAATGCAGTATTTAGCATCCAATTTTATGGAATCTCAAAAATGGAAACAAATTATTGTTGGTACCATTACAATCCTACTTAAAGAGAATTTTAATAAATCAAATGGACTCCAACTTGCAAATGTTTGCATAATAAGGAAATAATTCACCGTGATTTGTTAACCTAATAATTTATTGTACATTTGATTTTTTAATTTGATTATACTAAACAATGCAAAATTTGCTTGTAATTCAAAAATAGAATAAAGTTAGTAGACTTTTTTTATCAAGTGTCATATAAACCAGCAGATACTGTATCTTTAGTGTAGTATCTTATATTTGACTCAAAATATTTAAATCATATAAAAAATAAAAGTCAGCAATATAAATTAAATACAATCAGCTCTTGAAATGAGTATAAAATTTCACATTATTTATTTTTAATTTTATACATTAGAAATGGTTTTATGTACTTATTATTATTTTTGATAATTTATATTTAATAATCGAAAAGTTATAAATAAAAAGACTTATTTAAATTACAAACTAATCTCATAAATAATTGTTATAGGTTTATCTCATTGTGTATGGCGTATACACCTATGGATTTTGTACTTCTTTACACTTTTTTTATACCGGTGGAATGATTTACAAGAAAATCCATTGGTGTATACATAATACCGATGGGATAAAATATTTTACTAGTACTCTAACCTTAGTGTTTAAATGACCAAAAGAGAATAAAATTAAGAACAATTTCTGTTGAATGCATGGCATCAAATATCACTTAAAAACTATAAATCTTTTTTTTTTTTTTTTTGAAAACACAAACAATTTGTTAATTTTCATCAATTTAATATCTAAATAATTAAATAAATAAAATTAATTTCATATAAATATTAATATTATTATATACCATAGCACATACCTACAGTAATACCCCAAACCCTTAATTATATAATCATTCCAATTTTCACTTGAAATCTACATAATATTGTGGAGTATTTTCTTTACAAATACTTAAACTAAGTTGAAAATGGTGGTACCCCATACCTCGTCAAAATTTTAATACCATTTTATTTTCATTCTTTAATAAAGTAATTGTTACTTTAAATACAGAATATTCAATTTTTTTATTCTTTCTACACATAATAATATTTGATTTTATCATAAATTCGTTCTTATAATAAAAATTTCTTTATAGTTAGCAATATCGAATCATTAGTTTATGTATGAATCAAAAATTCATAAAATCGATTTATTGGTAAACTTAATATCTCACATTTATAGATATTACCACGCCACGGTCGCCACGTTGTAAAAAAAAAAAATAGTATTATAAAATGAACGAAAATTTTCAAGCTTTTTTTAATTTAATAAATGGATTTTAGAAATAATGTAGTTATATAAATCTTTTATACATAACCGTAATAAACTTCGTGATAGTCTATACCCATAATCACGTGATCAACCTTGAGTCGGTGTTTCGGTGTTTCCGGGCCGAAGGATTTTCCGTACAAGATATATAAGGTCAGTCATTCAACCAATTAGGACAACATTTCTTTCATTTCTTGAAAAAAAACGAAATACGAGTATACGACTATAATGAATAATAATGAATTTTTACCAAAACTATCACAAAATTTACTTGAAATTTTAGAAGATAATGAATTTTATGATATGACAATTGAAGTTGGTAATGATCCTTATGTAAAAATTTTTCGAGCTCATATGGTTATTTTAAATTATCGTTCTCCTTATTTGCGAAGAATCTTAACAACTAACGTTAATAGAAATAATAATGATGGAAGTTTAACACATATTAAATTACCAAATATTTCACCGGAAATTTTTCAAACGATCTTAAGGTGAGAGAAATGAAATAATAAATTATAACAATTCTTTTATTTAAAAAGCCCTATATTTACGTACGTACTTACAGAATTATTCAAATATCTTAATTTTAGATATATCTATGGGGGAAGTCTTCTTTTAAAAGGATATGATACTTCGGATATTATTAAAATTTTAATTGCTTCCAGTGAACTTGGTCTTCAAGAATTAATCACTCATTTACAATTATTTTTGATTGAAGATAGGGAAAATTGGATAAAACTAAATTTCAGTTTGATATATAAAACAAGTTTTGAGAATGATTCTTTCTTGAAATTACAAGATTTTTGTAAAGAATTAATATTTAATGACCCAGAAAAATTTTTGGATTCAAACGATTTTACCTCGCTTCCAGAAAGTTGTGTGATTTCTCTTATTCAGCATGAAAATTTTCAAAAGAATGCTATTCAAGTTTGGGAACATGTACTAAAATGGGGTATTGCTCAAAATCCAGAACTTCCTTCAGATTCTTCAAACTACTCAAAAGATGATCTTAACACTCTAAGGGATACTTTACAACAATGTACTCCTTTTATTAAATTCTTTAATTTAAGCCATAAAGAATTTTTGGACAACGTTTATCCTTATAAGAAGGTTTTACCAAAAGACTTACGTGAAAATTTAATCAAGCATTTTATAAATCAACCAGATAATAAGCCAGAACCAGCGATAACTAATTGAATTAGTTCAAAAAATATGAATTCAAAAATCATCACAATCAAACATGCTGAATTAATCTCTAAATGGATTGATAAATTAGAAATTACGGACGAGATAAAAAATCCATATGAATTCAAATTAATACTTCGTGGATCTCGTGATGGATTCTCACCTAGTATATTCCATAAAATTTGTGATAATCTATCTCATACCATATCAATTATTAAAGTGGAAGATAGTAATGAAATTCTTGGAGGACATAATCCGATCACATGGAAAACTGATTGTAATTTTGGTATTACTAAGGATAGTTTTATATTTTCGTTTAAGAATAAGGAAAATATTGAAGATTATATTTTAAGTCGAGTAAAGGATGAAGAATTTGCTATATTTAATTACGCTAGTCGCTGTCTAGCATTTGCTCATGATCTTGTTTTGTATGGAAACAAATGTGGAAGTACGATGTTTAATCCATTACGTTATGAAAAATTGATTAAAAAAATTAATGGTAGATTTAACGTAGAAGAATATGAAATATTTCAAATTACGAAAGGAAATGAGCCTAAGGAAATTATGAAAGGAAATGAGCCTAAGGAAATTGCGAAAGGAAATGAGCCTAAGGAAATTGTGAAAGGAAATGAGCCTAAAGGGGACTCAAATTGTAATATATCTTGAAATTTTAGTACATTATTTTATTTTTTATACTGATTAAAATACCGTATCTCATCTATTAGCAGCTCTTTATAACAATTCCATTATCATAACTATTGTTTTATTTGTTTTCATCATTCCTATAAATTATTGGCATGGTGATTATTATTATTATTATTATTATTATTGTTGTTGTTGTTGTTGTTGTTGTTGTTGTTGTTGTTGTTATTTTCAAAGATGAAATTTCGATCCAATATGATTTATTATTATTATTATTTAAAAATTAAAATTGACATTATGCAAAATGAAATATCATATTAGTATCATAAAAATTATACAATAGTCTACTTCAGAATTGATTGATCAGCATTTTGATCAAAAACTAAAAACCAACCAAAATTTGCGATTAAAGTTCAATTTTGAGCAGATGGTTGATTGATTGTGATAAATTATTAACCAACCAATTAGTTGTTTTTGTTTATTTCCGTCAGTATGTTTTTATCTACTCGATCAAAACGACCTACGTTTTTGGTGGTTCACGTTGAACGGTCAGTTGATCATTCTACGGTTAAAATTTATTGGTCATGATTTTAGTGTAACCGATCAAAAATCACGATCAATCAATTCTGAAGTAGACTAATATGATCATACTTAGAATAATCATATAGATCTTTCCTTTTTTTGCCTATGCAAAATATTCATCCTATTCGCGCAATACATATCTAGTTATGATATTATTGGAATATTTTTTATATATGGGGACCTGTCTAGCAAAACAAGGGGTTAGGACCAAAAATTTTTTTTTTGAGACCAAATCCCTTGCTTTGCTAGACCGGTCCCCATATATGAATATGTTTTAAATGTTTATACTAGTACCTTCAGACCAGTTTTTCATTCTAAGTTTCTACGGTCTAAATTAACAAATGATTCTGCTGAATAAAATAAAATGGAAATCATTGAGACATGCGATGACAGAAATAAATTAGTTATGCTTTCTGTTCGTGACGTTAACTAATTTCTCAAAAATTCTATAAAAAAAAAAAATAGTAGACTCTAAAAGTTGCTTCACATTGCAAATGTTACAACCACAGACGAAATAATCATCTCTTCATCTCTTCCAGAATAATTTCTTGCTAGCTTTCTCTGTGTGCTTTTTTTAAACTAGTTCATAACAGGTATATATTGATTTTTATTTTCTACTATTCAATATTTAGCTTCATAAGCTTATTGTTAAAATTCGGTCATCACCACAGCGTAAGGAAAGATTTGTGAGACAAGCTGAAGCGACTGATCTTAAGGAGCTCAACCTTATTCTTGATATAAGAACCCAGTGGAACTCAACACATGATATGCTAGAATGAGCATTAGAAATGCGTGAAGTTAGTATATACTAATGCTATTAATTAATTATTTTTGTTTTATTATATTTTAATATTTATTATACTGCTATTTATACAGGCATGGATGCAACTGCAAGTTCAGATAAAGATCTTTGAATTTTTTAACTCAATGAAAATTAATGGAATACAATTGAAGAAATCATGTCTGTTTTAAAAGTAAGTAATAATAATTTCCTAGTAATTTACTAAAACTATTTGAAAGCTAACATTCAGAACTTCATTATAGGTATTTATATGAGCCATCAAGGTAGTTTCTTCTGCAAAGTATCTAATACTTTCTACTACTATACCAATATACAATTTTTTAATTGATGAACTTGAAAGTTATTGTGATAAGTCGAATTATAGTGATATGATAGCAAATGCTGTTAATGTAGATATCAATAAATTAGATACATATTACACTAAAACAGGTACAAATATGTATACAGTTGCTACTGGTGAGTTAGGCATTAAAATTATAATTCATTTTTTAACTGAATTGTATTATAAATTTATAATGTCAATAATTAAATTTTACAGTACTTAATCCACAGTTGAAGCTAAATTATTATGAAGACAATAAATGGAAAATAGTTTTATATATTATGCTAAGGAAACGGTTCTTAGCATATACAATGCAAATTACGCACCTACTGCCACTGATGGACACTTAGAAGATATTAATAATGATGATGAAATGATGGATTTCTAGATCAACTTTTTGGTAAGCAAAAAAAAAAAAAATCAGTAGAATGAAGTGGAATTATATCTAAAAATTCCTTGAGCATCACGAAAGCAAGATATTCTTCTTTGTTGGAAGGTGTGTATTTAATAATAAATTGTATAATTTTTAAATACTAGTTCTGTATAGTATTATTACTAAACACATGCGAGTGTTTCAATAGAATAAATTTTTTTTGGTGGAGCTGATCTACTGGCAACAAAAAGATACAGCCTTAAAACGCAAACTATTCGTGCATGTATGTGTTTGAAATCTTGGTGGAAATGAAAAATCAAGAAATTAAATTGAATTTTATATTAATTGAATAATAAACATCGTTATAATAAAATTGTAAAATTTTTCGTAAATTAATTTGTATAACTTGACAATTATCATAAATTTAATATAAATTCGAGTTTGACCGGGTTAAACTATAATCGGGTCAAGGGTTACATGGTTGATTGATCTGAATTTTCAAATATCCCTCAAACCCGACCCAACCTGACCCGTTAGGAGCACTAAGAGAAACCCAAAAAATCACCTAAAAAAAGAAACAAAATGAATAGTTAGATTATTAAATGTTCATTAATATAAAATAATGTAAAAAAATGAATTTTTTTTACTTACCAAAAGTCTTACTAACCTATCAACTAAAAAAGGATAAAGAAACGAAATGTTTATTAGTTAACATTTCGCCTAAAGTTCGTTAAAATCTTTCCTCATATATATCCTGTATATCCACATATATGGACTGAAAAAGAGAGGACGGGGGAGGAAGAGAGACAGCAGAGAAGGGGAAGAATGAAAGTTATTTGAAAAAAAAAAAATCAAAATCATCAATCGATTAAGATTATATCACGTGTATCACGTGATACATGATTTTTATACTGCTATAATTTCCTTAAGAATTTTTTATTGGAAATCCTTAAGGATCCCAATAATTTATAGAAACCTTAAAGGACTTTACAATTCATTGAAAGATTTTTAAGGAATCTGCAAATTATCGGATCCTTAAGGATTCTAAAAAATCCAAGGAATCCTTATGGATCCATATGCCGAAAATTTTACTGATGAATATTACTTACCCAAATATTAGTAAATGAAATGTTTCAGCAATATTTTCATATTTAGTTACATTATTAAATTATCCATACATTCTACACATTAATTTGTCAATGATCTAATATTTTGTAATAATCATCAAATTGTATATTAAAATTATTTTTTTTTTGCTACATTTATATCAATTAACCATATTTGTTAACGATAATATCACGTGATTGAATGTAATTTCAGCCAGCATTATGATGGTTTCGTTCAAGCATTAATTTGATCGATCATTTCATTAGGATTAAAAATGCAACGCGATAAATTGATAGAAAGCTGAACTTTCTTTTTACTTACTTTATATCATTAAAAGAATTAATTTTATTACGTTCTTTTATGATCCTTTATACAATAATTGAACACAATTTAACGAACAAATCAGATCCGCTTTGCTCAAATAAAAATTTTAGTCATTTAATTGGCCCTATTGTTATGACAGTGTTATGACTTATTTATTATAAAATCATTAAATTAGTATTAAACTTCCCACTCCCATATACAAAATAATTTTATTTGCAGTAAATCAAAAATTTTATATTATTGAAAAAGTCAAACTATTTATTAATGAATAATGAAGTTGTAACAACAATAATAAAAATAGTGAATTAATTAAATTACAAACTAAGAATCCCGTAAAAAATTTTACCTACTCTATACTTAGTGTTTATATAATTTTAAATAAAAAAACAAAAAAAAAGTAATAAAATATATTCCATGCATCAGAAATTAAATAATTTAATTAATAAATAAAATACAAAATGAATATAGTTATTTTCTTGCAAAAATATAAAGAACATATGGTACAGTAATATGAAATACTTACCATCTGGAATTTCGAATACATCATATTCTTCTGAATGAAAGTTTTTATCATCATAAGTTTCATCTTCATCTATAAAAAAAAAGATATAAAACGAATAATACATAATTAACCATTATTGCAATTTTACATACCATTAATGTTAAGATTATATTGCTTTATTTGTTGTTGTTCAACTATTTCTTTTCCGTAATTAATTTGATTGCCTATAAAAAACGTAAAATATGCTATATCTCAAGGAATGAGAATTTTAACCAAATACAGAATAATTATTTACTTGCCTTTATTTGAATTTATTTGTAATTCATTAAATGATTTGGATAATTCTTCACTATCATCTATAAATTATTCAAAGAAAAATTAATAATTATAATTGTTACAGATTCCAAATTAAACGTCTGTAAGTTCATACTGTTACAAAAAAGAAAAATAAAATTTAAATGATTAGGGCGGTGACATATATTAGCTAATATTTTAGGGTGGGGGGGGTATGCGAAGATCTTAGGTTGCACATAATATTATAAATCACGTGATAATAATGGATTAGAATTTATTAAATTTTATTTTTTTTTTTATCATTTCGTACAACTAAATATAACCAATGATTATTCTCTATCCGATATACATTCCCTTAAATTTATTTCATCACAAAAAGGTCGCTTTCGCTGTGATGGAAGAAGAGAAAAATCATCAAGAGTCCTTGAGTTTTGTTGTTTACCTTTTCCCTTAGGTCGCCCACGGGTAACAGGATGCATTGTTCATTTATGGTTCATCATATAAGTAAGAGTTGGAAAGTATTTATTACATTCTGAACAACAAAGACGCAAATAGGTTGTTTGGTCAAGAGATGGGCAATGTGAGTCATAGCCGGGAATTTTCAAGATATCATAATATTTAAGGAAGTGTATAGAATTCGTGAAATGCCCATCTCTAGCTTTTACAATTGGAGGCAAAAAGCCATTGTTTAATTGAAGAAAATCCATGGCTTCTTTTGCACGAGGTGGCCCACAACAACTTGGATTTGTGCATCGTTTAATATCAAGAGAATATTAGCACAAGTTACAATGATTTTCAACCCATGACCATGGCACAAAACATTCTGTTGAATTAATTTCGTTCTCTTGGTTCTTTTTTTTTCATTGTTCTGCATTTTCCTTATCTGTACCTTCAAAATGCAGGTCTTCAAACGGATTAACAAGCTCTTCAACATATCGTGCATTTACACTCCTTCCAAAAATCAAATCACGATGCCAAATATCACAAAGTGCCTCTCTGGCATATTTAAAGTTTTGAAGAGCCAATTCTGGATTGATGACTTTTCCTTACGTATTTAAGTGTGTCCCAAAATGATCAATTGGTAGTGTGATACCTGCCAATTTTCCAGATAGTGTTGCCATAC
>QZLH01001234.1:4963-15307 GCA_003833135.1 Oehlia diaphana
GTAAATTTTTACAAGACAAAGGATCTCTCTGACACCAATCGGCGCGGTGCTATGCTTCATGGGCGATGCAAACGATCCCCTTGTAAAAATTATCTATCTAAAGAGTGGTCAAGCAATCCCAAGTTGACCAAAGGGTAAAGATTACGTCTCCATGCTATATTTGGTAAGCAATGGACCAAGCTACGTAATATAAGATTATTTACAAACTATTGGGAGATTAAAAGAAGAATAATATTGAATAAATTGATTATATTATATAGTAAAGCATAAAAAAAGAGAAATATATGAATTATAAAATTAAGAAAATAAAGAAAAGTAAGAAGAATTGATAATAATGTGGATAAGATATAAAAAAGAATTGATAAAGAGATAGATAATAATAAAATTTTAAAATAGTGAAATATTTGAGTGATAGAAGGAAGAGAAGGGAGAAGTTTAAGAATGATAGTAGTTAAGAATTTCAATGAAATTAAAATTGAGACAATTATGTTGTTGAGGATATTGGTATTTATGAGAATAATAATAAAAAGAATGTAAAAGAGTAATGGTAGATATTGAGGTAATGATAGATGGTGAGAGGTTTCAATAGGTTGAGGATGATTATAACATTTGTTGACTGGAATTTCATTGAAAACAGTAGAGATAATATTTGAACATAATTGATAAGACATATTGAATTGAAATAATAAATTGTAAAATTTGTTTTGAGAGAAATTTGGATTTGGTACAGTTGATATTGATATTTGAAAATTTGATTTTTGATTTTTTCCTTGAGGAAATTTAAGGGTATATATATATTTTTAAACCCCCTTTGAATACATAGGTACATAGTGACTAATAATAAAATAGATAAAAAAAATCAGTTTATCTATGAGTCACGATTAATTTATAAGTTATTTAACCTAAACTAGTAATATTAACTGATTTAATGATGAGTTGATGACTTATATGTATAATTGTGGCCTATAATACATGATTTACTCCTTATAAACCATATAATTAAGTTAAATATACTTGCATAATTAATTGCATATTATGATATTGTAATATTCCCATATTATTAAAGCTTCTATTATTGTTAATTAAAAATAAATTTATTAATTTTTTATTCAAGCTAAATTTATTTTTGATATATAGTTTAACAATAGTTTTAGTATAAAGTTTTTATTGTACTGTATGTATACATTACCAGCTCTACTTGAAAGCTAAATAAATTAAACACGCGTGATATACATAACAAAAATGACATTTCGATAGTTACACGAGATTCCTAGTTTGGAGTCGAAGTGTGTACTATACTTACGCTTCGGACAATAAAAAAAAGTATACTGAAAGTCTATTTCTTATTAATCAGATGTAAGTATAACAAATTTATATACTGATTGTAATATACTGCGTATTGATAAAATATGTTAGTTTGTATTATTACTCATATAAAGTCAACATTTAATCTCTAATCTCATAATTAACATGTAAAGTATTATTATTATTTAATAAAAAAAACTTACTATAATATGGAGAAACACGCAATAAAAACTTGTCAAACGCCTACTTTATTACTTTTAAATAGGTTAAATAGGTAAAGAACTGTATATGAGATATGAAATTACTTTGATATTTTGTTATTAGATGACGTAAAGAGACATGAGGTATAATGTAACGATACAAAATTTCTTTCGGATTCACTCAGGTGGGATATAAAAGCAAAATGTTTTTTTTTTTAATTTTAAAAAACGGTTTTGTTATTGAAATGGTTAAAATACGCAGAAATAATTAAATGTCATAATATTTGCTCATATCTGAATAATATATTAATTTTGTACCTATAAATTATACTGAATTATTTAACTATTAAAGTTTATTTGCATTTTATACAGTACAAAATGTGAGGCCATCAATTAATAGTATCGTGTCAATAAAGTATCTATATATTCTAAACTACTAACTAATCTAATATTCTGCATATCAGGAACTTATAAAACCACTAAATTATGATGTGTCTATAAATCCAATAAATCTGATGAAAACCAAATATCTCTCAGTTTTTCTCCGATCTCTAAATATTGACCTACCCATCTATCTAAACTTCCCGTCTCCAATAAAATTCATAATATTTTAAAAAAAATTTCTGAAAATAACCGAAATTTAACATTGCATCTTTGCTAATATATTTAGGAAATTAATAATTATGAAAATTAAATTTATTCATTTTTATAGTGCTTGTTAATAAAGATAACAAATAATTTGGACAAATTTGGTAAATTCCTTGGCGTGTCGATCATATCATCCTTTAAAATATGTTTTAATAATCGTGTCATTTATTTATTTGAATTTATTTATATATTATATATATCTTGTATCAATAGCCACTTGTAAACTTATGACATTACACAGCCACAAATAATAAGAGAGTCTTTATTCAGTTTTTGTTTTTTTTCTTTAATTCACGTGTTTCTTTTTTTCTCTTCTTTCTTAAACGAGACTTTATAACTATTTATTTATTTTTTTATTTTTTATTTTTTTTTTTGACCCATAAAATAAATTAAGAATAAAATAAAAAAATTATTTATATATTTATTTCTTTGAGAGTTATGTCAGTTTCTTATTATTGTCATAACCAAGTCCGTAGTAGCAGTCATATTGCTGAACTTTCTCCAGTAAGTGTCAAGACAGAATTTGATGATGATGATAATGCGTATTGATTATTATTGATCCAATTTTCGCAGCTATGTATAAGACATTTTAAAGAGAATTCTCATAACATTTTTGAGAAAAAGTTACTATCTCCATGGACGAAACGGACCACATTTCGAAAGAGATCGACATTTCAAGAAGAATTAAATCATTATGGAATTGTACAATTTAAAAAAGTGAATTTTGTAAAAAAAAAAGGATACAGATGATACAACAACAAAAACAACAAAAAGAGAGGAGGAAAAGAGAAAGAAACCTAACTATAAAGAATTATTCAAAGATCCACCACAAGCAAAAATAATGGCTGACGGATGGCCAGATAAAAATATTTATGATCCTGCTAAAGATAAAATGTATTGGTGGCGTAATGACCCAGTATTAAATCAATATCATGAACATTGGCACTTAGTTATGCCTTCCGGAGAATACAATGGGACTACAAAAGATAGAGAAGGAGAAAATTTTATTTATATGCACAGACACATGTTGGCCAGGTAATTTTTCTAAATAAAAATAAACTTTTCTTTAAAATTATGAAACTAAATTCAACCTTTGTTAGATATGACGCGAATCGTTGGTGTCTTGGAATGCCGCTCGTCGATCCATTGTCTGATTACGTTCATCCGATACCTGAAGCTTTCTATCCTCCTCCATTCTTATCACAGCCTATTGATGGACGACCGGATGGTGTACGAGTTCCTTTCCCTGCTCGTCCTCCTAATCAGGTCTTTCGCGATATTGGTAAATTCATTTAAATTCTAGTAAATTTATTGGAATCCTTTTTTTTTAAAAAAAAAATATTATTTATGATATTATAGTTACAATGGCTGGCGGTAACACCGAAGTTGTAATCAGCGTTAAAGATTTAACATATATGCTGGACGAACTTGAAATATGGATTGACGGTAAAACAGATCAGGTGCATCCATTTAAATTAAACTTAACTGACGATGAAGCAACAAGCTTGGGTAGTGATATCGAAGTCGTCTTACATAATATTGGTCACAACATGCTTGCTTATATTATGCATCCTTATACATTACATGGTAAGTACATTACTTTTCATAAAAAAAAAAATCTTTCAAAAAAAATAACTAAATATTTTATTTTTTAAATGATTAATCTAATAGCCGAACCAAGTGTTCTTTTCGGCGCTCGTGCCGGAACACGTGATCCATTATTTTGGAGATGGCATCGTCATATTGACAACATTTATGCCAAGTGGCAGAATTTATTAGGACCTCGTGACTTTAGTGATGATATACCACCGGTAACCATCAGAGAAAAAGATATAATTTTTTCATTCATTGATATATTACTTGAAGTTGATAAGAGTGAAGTGAATGATACGTGGGTTAAATACGCGAACGAAAAATTTGGTGGTAAATATTTTGATAAAGATCTTTCTAATCATCCCATGGTCACGAAAACATTACAAACTAAAATGAAGAACCGAGATTACGTCTGGTTGGAAGATGGTCAAGATCATGAAAAAATTCAACATTTATATCCAAGGGATTGGATATGGTTTATTCGTGCTCAGAATGATTCACCAAAAGTAAGTTATAAAATAAGATGAATTTATATGTTTTATTTCATTCAAATTTTTTTCTTTTTTTGATCGATTAATTAATTAATTTACCTTTTGTAGCCTGTGACATTAACGTTCCGTATTTGGATTGCGCCAATTGATTTGATAGATAAACATGCTTATTGGATTGAAATTGATAAATTCAAGAGAACTTTAGGACCTTATAAAAAAACTGTCGTTTCTCAAAGATGTGATCATGCGGTGGGAATTCGTAAGCCAGCACAAAAAACGACAAAACAAATGGATGAAACAGCAATCACACCATGGAAAAAAGAAAAATTGGATCAATTTAATTTAGCTCAAGTCGCGGAAAAATTATTCTGTGATTGTGGATGGCCTTATAATTTAATTATACCACGTGGAAATAAAAAAGGATCAACATTTAAACTTTTCGTTTATGTTTCCGATGGTACGAATGATTTAGTAAGAACTGATACACAATGTGGTAGCACACTATTATGCGGAGGTGAAAAATGGACGGATAAAGTTCCTGATATCAAACCTTTTGGTTATCCTTTTGATAGACCTTTTAAAAATGGTGCTTTTTATAAAACTTTCCAAGGCATGAAAAATGTTGCTCATACTGATATTACAATTAAATGGGTTGAGGATTTCCCTGAAGTATAATTATAAAATTATGAATATATTTATATTTATTCTTCTGTAATAATTATGACATCTGCTGAATTTGCGTCTCTATTTGGATTATGTCATAATATTTTGCTTTAAAAACCTTATAGTTTTGGCCTGAACACGTTTTGCGATAAGTGACACGTAATGCTAAAGTTCCATCAAACTGTATTTTAATTTGATTAAATTATTACATCGTAATTGTATTATTTTAATTAAAATTATTCACAATATTTTTATTAGCATTTAGAACAAATGTTTGGAGTAATGGCAATAAGCTATGTTAATAAATTATCTTGATAAACTTGTTCGCAGCAAGATTATGTAATTCAGGCTATTTTCGTTGTACTACGAATAAAAACAATTTTCCATTCTCATTATTTTTTTCGAGAACTGTATATTTTGTATTGAGATTGGACTGTATTATTATTTATTTTATTTATCAGTTTAAAAATAATCTTCGTTTTCAAAAATAGAAAAATAGAGTATTATCTTTCTTTCTCTCTGACATTTTTCTAATAATACAACATATCGATATACTTACTATCTATATAATTATATAAGTTATCAACTTATCATATATCAACATATAATACAATGAAATCTATTAAAAAGTTTAAAATTATGTCATAATACAAATCAAAAATATTTTTAGACGTTTCCATTCATAATATATTAGAATCTTGATTCAACAATTTTATTCCACACATTAATTTTTCGAGTTACGTACAGCGAATTTCTTTAACTAAGATACATGTATGATTGTATGATGCAATATATTAAAAATAAACTTTTTTCATAGTTTAAAACTCTATTTGGTATTAGAATGGTAAAAGGAGAAATAGTTGTAATTTAAATAAAGATCATAAAAGTATATTTGTATTAAAATTAATAAAATTAAGATCAATTAAAATAAAAAAAAAACAGAATATGAAAGACGAATAAGAAAGAACTTAAAAAAAAATGTTTAATGACAAAAAAATTTGGGTTCGGAAACTATTATTATTGCTAAAGAAATTGTAGCATATTTAAAATATTTCAAAGAAATTTAACTATCAATTGACATCATCTGTAAGTTTAATATGTTAATGATTATGATGAGTGATTTTATCTGGTTTGCATAATAAACTTTTCAACAATTTCTAATTTCTATACTTTTTTTAATATTTTTATCTTTCATTATGTTACAAAATTTTACTATAACCCTAAAACCTGTTGGTGTTACAATTAGGATTAATGAGTTTAAATATACATTATGATGAAATTTTTGATATATATTACTAATAATTCTTATAATTTGAATTATGATATGAGTGAAAAATAAAAATTGATTAAAAATTTTACTATAATAATTAATAATAAAAAAGGACAATATTAAAATAAGTATTAATGTACAGTACTTGTACCAATTATTTAAAAAAAAAAATTATTATAATTTAAAAAAATTTTATATCTATTTATTATTTTGGTCAGATATTTTTTAAGAACAATGCTTATTATAACTAAAGAAAATTCATATAAATATATTTATTCAAATAAAGAAAAAAAATATTTATTTTGATTACATCGCAGCATTGGCTCGGTCTAAACCTAAAAGGCAAAAGAACAAATAATTAATTCGTGATCCGCAAATAAGTAGAGAGTCCTATATCTGATATCGAAAATCGGTAATAGCGCTGAATCTGACGTCATGGCAAACCAAAGTGCTAATTGTTAAAATATAATAAATATAATATAAAAACTAAGTTTATTGGCATAAAATTATGCTATTTGGCTTACTTTTTGTTGAAAATCCGGTAAAATTTTTGAGCACTTAGGCTTAAAGGAAAAAAATGCTTTATTTTTAACGTTGCAAATAATGGGTTTTTACTTTCAGGCTCATAGGAAAGTTATTTCTAATGATTGAAAAATTTTACCGGACTTCTAGTAAAAAGTTAACCAAATAGTATAATTTTATGCTAATGGTTTTAGTTTTTACATCGTTTTTTAAATATTAGTACTTTACCTTGCCGCGTCTTCAGATTCCGCGCTATTATATATTATAATATATAACTTAACCCCGGTTTTTACTGTACTTTTTACGTGGATTACGAATTAAGAAAAAAAAGAAAATACTAGTAAAAAATAATAATCAAAAAAAAAAAATTATAGCACCGCAGTATTCCGGTCATAAATTAGGAAAAAATATTAGTATATTAACGGATTATAAAGAAAAATATAACTAAAATCAGAATAAATTGAAAAAAAATTTCGGTAAATAATCAATTTGTTACATATTCAGATTTTATTTTTAATTTGTAAATTGACAAAAATAAAACAAAAAACAAAAAACAAAAAAAAAAAATAAATAAATAAAATAAGTAAAATAAACTAACAAAAAAAATACACGAATCAAGAAAATAAGTGAAATATACAGTAATATATACGAAAGTTTCAGAACGACATACTAAAAAGAAATCTTCAAATAAATTAAATTGATCTTATTTATTTCGCAATTTAAAATATATTATTATTAACTTACTTACAATTTACGGAAATAATGAAGTAACATTGAATTCATTTCAATTCATTTCATGTGGTTTAATTAGCTTGGTACAATACCAATCTTTTCCCAATTAAAAACTTTTTCATGACGTTCCTTTAAAGGTTCAAATTCTCCTTTAACATTTATATAATTATAAGAGGAAGGAGGAAGAGGTTCGTTATGAATATTCGTCGCCTTATCTATGAATTCAGCTATACGTTCATATGACTTCGTAGAGCAAACATGTTCCATCACCGTCTAAAATACATTATTAGAAGAGTTAATTTTTTTAATTTTTTTCAAAAAAAATAAATAAATAAAATCAATTTTTAGTAATATTTACTTGGAACACGTGAGGCATTTCTTCATATATTTCAAGTGTAGTATTTGTTGGAGTTTGGAATGGAGATTTTTCAAATTTACCAGCATTATAAGATGGACCCTTATATTTAGTTGGTTCAGCAGATCTATGAGCAAAATAAATTGCTTCATCTCGTAATCTTTCATCATCTCCTGCAATCTATATTATACAAATAAATCCTTTTTTAGTACAAAAAAAAATCTACTAAGAGAGGATCAAGGAATATCATTTCTTACCAATAATAAAGGAGGTAAATCGCCTAAACTATCAGCTAACATTGGACTAACATATGGAATTGCTAAACCTTCATTAGCTACGTATAATTGTAATCTTCCATCAGGTCTATCAAAGGAATCATGCCAAATTTTAGGACCAAGATTTTGGTTCTTAATCTTCGCAGCGAGAGCAGCATCTTTTTCTTTGTATTCTTTACTAGCTTGAGATTCTGCAAAATTAACAGCAATACCACTTTTCATATTTGGAACAAAATCAGCACAATCGTCATTTATTATTGAAGGCGTGCTAACTGTTAGATCAACCCATGGGCTCTGTAATGTGTCGCGATATTATCATTTAAATGATTGGTAATTCGACAATACAAATAAAAAATACAAACTATATTTACCAAACCGATAATACCAGCCGATGATGACAAACCAGCATCACGTATAGCAAGACCAAGAGCAAAACTTAAACCACCTCCAGCACTATCACCAGCAATGACAATATTTTTTGGATTTAAAGGTTCAAATCCCGAATCTTTTGGAGGATTTAAGAGATATAAATAAGCAGCTAATGCATCATGTAATGCGGCAGGAAATTGATTTTGAGGTGCAAGCCGATAATTGATTGCTATAAAAGAAAAATTTTAGTTTGGTAATACGTTAAAGATTGATAAAAATTTCATTCTTCCCAAGATTAAACTTACCTAAAACTCTTGCATTTGATATTTTAGCAAGAGAGCTTGTAATAGGACGATGAGATTCTTTAGAAAGAAAATAATAACCTCCACCGTGTAAATACAAAATAGTTTTCCTAACTTCCTTTTTTTCCCATTCATCATTAGGGAATTGAACCCATTCAGCAAAGATTCCATCATCTTTTAAATTTTTCCATTCAGGGTCTAAAACATGTTCATATGGTTTCAAAATTTTATCAAGATGAACTTGTGCTTCATTTCTAAAATTATTATTTATCTTAAATTCATTTATAATCACGCCAGCTTTTACAGGACCAGGAAGTAAAATACTTTGAAATTGCTCAATTGTTTTAGTATTATCGTCTAAAAATGTAAACTTTGCAAAAGATAAATGACATTTCAAATCCCATGAAGGTCTTGGAGGTCCATTAAGATAATGTTTTATTGTTGTAGAAATTATTAATGAAGAATATTTTAAAAATTCGGTCATTTTTTAAATATTACAAACTATAATGTAGTGTAAAATAATGGTTCTATTTATATGAGAATATATATAGATATTATGAATTCCGGTTTTTACTTGTACCGGTACCAACATGTGATTCTGTGAATCGATATAATAAAATAGATTTCGATAATATTTTTTTGAGTACTTTTAAATAACTTATCTCACGGTCCTAGTTAAAATTTGTGATTTTTTTTCTTGATATTTCACACGGGGGGTTTATTTAAAAAGATGGATAAAAAGTCTATATTAAAGAGCTTTATGGTAAGTTATTTCATGCTGAAATATCACAACGCAGCCGTGAAAATCATTGATATCCACAGTTAGGCATTACTTATTTCACAATAAGATTGATTTGTCAGAATTAAAAAGGGAATTTTTAATGGACACATGTGATTTATTGAGTAAGCAGATGCTAATTAATCCTATTCGGTAACCCAACCCGTTGTACTTAAATGATCATCAATATACTCTTTTTTGGTTATCTACCAGAAACTTTTGCAAATTTAATATCTTTGATTATAGAATTAAGATTAAAAGATGGTGAATCTGAATCCTATAACACTCTATTCTCATTCCTAACGAATCGATGCAGTTTTTTTCCTTTTTACAAATTTTCTTTCTTTCTTTCTTTTTTTTTTTTTTAAAAAAAAAGGAGGGTAAAAAAAAAACTCTTTTTAGCAAGTAGCACAAATTCCATAAATGTAGAAAACCGGATCAAACACGTAAAAAAAAAAATCTATTTGGTCTCGCAACTTCTTTTTTAGTAATCAATAAATTCATAAATGAATGAATTAAATGATTGATAAAATACAAACAATAATATTTGTTTATTTTGCGTATTGCAAATATTTTGTGGCTTTTTAAAAGAATTTCTTAAAATAGAAATTTTTTTCTTCACAATGAATTCGCAAACAAAATCTTTATTATTATATTATCAAATCATGATTCATTGATCTTTTGTTATCAAACAAAAAATATTTTTTTTTTTTTTGTTTTTTTAAATAAAAAAAAAATGAAACTTTATCTTAAAAGTGCAGAAGTTCAAAAACGAATAATTCACATTCACCAAAATCATTACTTTTTTTTATTTTTTTTTTTTTAAAAAAAAAAAAAAAAA